>PVJD01007287.1:0-86324 GCA_004026545.1 Mormoops blainvillei | reverse complement strand
ACACAGACCGCTCCCCTCCAAGCAACCGTAGCCTGAGGGGAAACATTAGCCCCAAACCCAGGAGGAATTCAGCCCTGCCCTGTGGTGCTTAAGCCTGACTGCTAAGCACAGAGTGACTAGATTAACAACTGAAGGAGACAGTCACAGACAGTAGATCCTGGGAAGTCTCAAACAGGCTGCCTAAGTTCAGACCAGAACAACACCTGACTTCACTAGAGGTGGATCCAGAAAGAAAAAAACAGCAGTAAATACTAGAGGCTACCAAGATGAAATCCACTGTGGTCTTCTCCACAAATTGCAATGTTTTCTTTACTACATAGTTTTTTAACATTCATTTTTTTGTCCATCAAGTTGGCGCATATTAAGTCACTAGATTTCATACTGTAGTTTATTTCTCTCCTTTCTTATAATAGTCTTAATCTCTTTATAGCCTTATTAATACTGGTTCATTTGCTGCTGATAGTAGGATTGCAGGGGGCAGTTATTTCCACAGTCCTGGGTTTATTTCCTGGGCCTTGTGCAGCCAAATAATGGGGAAACAAAGAAACAATCCCCAACTGAAAGGAAAGGAGGAATCCTCAGAAAGACTACTAAATGAAATAGAAGCAAGTAAACTAACAGATATTGAGTTCAAAACAATGGTTATAAGGAAGATCACTGAACTCAGTGAGCTCGGGGAGAATTACAAAAAACTACAGGGAAACTAAGAGAAACTTATTGCAAACTATATCAGCATGAAAAAGAACACAGAAACTATCAAAAAAAACCAAGAGGAAATGAAGAATACAATTTCTGAATCGAAGAACATAGTAGAGGGAATCAAAAGCAGGCTTCATGAAGCAGAGGATCAAATCAGCGAGCTGGAGGATGTGGTAGAAAAAAACTCCCAGAAAGAGCAAGAAAATGAAAAAAGGCTCAAAAAGAATGAAGAGATGTTAAGGGAAATGTAGGACACCATGAAAAGTAATAATATCGATATAATAGGAATACTAGAAGAAGAGGAGGAGCAAGGGATAGAACACCTGTTTGAAAAATTAATGATGGAAAACTTCCCTGATTTGAGGAGAGAAAAAGTCACACAAGTCCAGGAAGCATGGGGGGTCCCAATCAAGAGGAACCCAAAGAGACCTACTCCAAGACTCATCATAATTAAAATGGCAGATATCAAAGACAAAGAGAGAATCTTAAAGGCAGCAAGGGAGAAGCAGGAAGTAACATATAAGGGAGCCCCGATAAGGCTAGCAGCTGGCTTCTCCACAGAAACACTAAAAGCCTGAAGGGAATGGTAAGAAATATTCTAAGTTATGAAAAGCAAAGGCCTGCAACCAAGACTATTCCACCCAGCAAGGCTCTCAATTAAAATGGAAGGTGACATAAAGAGTTTCTCGTACAAATGAAGGTAAAAGAATACACCTCTACCAAACCAGCATTGCTAGATATGATAAAGGAACTGCTTTAAGAAGATGAAGAAAAAGAGTGAGAGAGAGAGGAACACAAGTACAAATGGAAAATATGAATAAGTACCTATCAATGATAACTTTAAATGTAAATGGATTACATGCTCCAAGTAAAAGACATAGAGTACCTGAATGGATAAGAAAACAGGACCCGCATATATGCTGCCTACGAGAGACTCACCTCAGAAAAAAGACATACACAAACTGAAAGTAAAGGGTTCGAAAAAAATATTCCAAGCAAATGGACAAGAAAAAAAACACGAGGATAACAATACTTATATCAGACAAAACAGACTTCAAAACAAAGGCCGTAAAAAGGGACACAGAAGGGCACTTCATAATGTTCAAAGGAAGAATCCAACAAGAAAACATAAACATTGTAAACCTATATGCACCCAACATGGGAGCACCCAAATATATAAGGAAAATCCTGGAGGACTTCAAAAAAGATATAGACAGCAACACACTTACAGTAGGGGATTTTAATACCCCACTATCAATAATGGATAGATCATCCAAACAAAATATCAACAAAAATGTGGAACTGAACAATGTATTAGATCAAATGGACTTAACTGATACATATAGAACCTTTCATCTCAAAGAAGTAAACCACACATTCTTTTCAAATGCACAAGGAATATTTTCACATGATAGGAAACAAAATAAGCCTCAACAAATTTAAGAAAATTGAAATCATATCAAGCATTTTCTCAGACCACAAGGACGAGTGGATCAAAAAACTATGGTACAGTTACACCATGGAATACTATGCAACAGGAAGAAAGAAGGAGCTACTACCCTTTGCAACATCATGGATGGAACTGGAGAGCATTATACTAAGCGAAATAAGCCAGGCAGTAAAAGACAGATACCATGTGATCTCACCTATAAGTGAAATCTAATTAACAAAATAAACAAGCAAGCAAAATATAACCAGCAACATTGAAATATAAAACAAACTGACAGTAACCAGAGGGGAGGAGGGAGGGTGATGAAAGAGGAAAGGGAAGGGAAGGTTCATCAAGGAACATGCATAAAAAACCCATGGACAAAGCCAAATGGGGGAAGGATTGAGGGTGGAAGGCGGGGGTGAGTGGGGCTGGGGAAATTGGTGGCAGGAAAATGTTGACAAAAAAAGATAAAATTAAATAGACAAGGGGAGGCTAAGAATAGTATAGGAAATTAAGAAGCCCAAGAACTGATATGTACAGCCCAGGACATGAACTAAGACGTGTGGGGATGATGGGATGGTGTTCAGGAGGGAGGAGGTTAAGGGGGTGGAATGGAACAACTGTAATAGCATACCCAATAAAATATATGAAAAAATAAAATAAATTGCATTGTTTATTTGGCAGTTCAGTTTCATGAACCCTTTGTATATTCTAAATAGGAGTCTTTGGTGCAATATGCAACTTGCAAATATTCTCTCCCAGTCTTTAGCTTATCTTTTCTTTCTCTTAACAGGGTCCTCTTCAGAGCAAAAGCTTTAATTTTGATCAAGCCTATTTTATCAATATTTTCTTTTAAGATCATAGTTTTAGCTTCATATCTAAGACATTATCTAGTCACATGACCTAAAAATTCTCTCAGATATTTTCCTGTAAAGAATTTTTTGTATATTTAATATTTAAATGTGTGATCCATTTTGAGGTAATTTGTGTATAAGTCATGAGTTTACGTTGAAGATTTCTTTTTACTTAGGATGACCAATTGTTCCAGTACCATTTGTCGAAAGGATTTTTTTTCATTAAATTGTTCTTGCTCCTTTGTCAACAATAAGGCATACTTGTGTAGGGCTATTTCTTGGATCTCTGTTTTCTTTCATTCATCTATGTATCTATCCTTCTGCCAGTACCACACTGTCTTAATTACTATAGCTACATAGCAAATATTAAAATCAACCAACCATTCCCACTTTATTTTTGTTCAAAAGGAGCAATGAGTGAGTTCCAACCTTAGTGGACATTTAAACGTACTCTAATATTTCTATGATGAAAATAGTAAGATATTTACAGGTGTACCTTGGAATTTAATAGAAAATATGTAAGTAGACTTAATTACATATGAAAGTTTAGTATAAGATACTAGAAAAATCTCAGATCAATAGAAAAGATGGACATTTAAAGTAGTAGTTTTGGTATAGAAGGAAAATGATAAAACTGAATAATCCCTGTACTGTACACTAGGTTCTCAAATGGATTACAAAACTGAAATGAAATTACACAAATTAGCATAAGAAAATATGGGTAAATCCTTTGCTCTATAAATTGGAAAATTTTGTTAATCAATTACTTAGAATCCAGAAACAACAAATAACAAATAAACATAGATAGGTTTGATTGAATTTTTTAAAACTATATGGCTAAAGGATACTGTATGCAAATTAAAAGAGAAAAATTAAACACTGAGGAAAAAAGATTAGTTCTAATGAGACACCTTATGTATTTTCCTAACACAAGAAAACTTTAAAGAAAGAAAAATAACTGACTTCATAGAAAAAGAGACTAAAGAAATAAACAGAAAGTTCTCAGGAAAAAAATGAAAATGTCTTATAAACTTATGAAAAGATGTTCAACTTGGTTTACACACTAAGAGAAATGTAAATTAAAATATAATGAGATATTATTTCTCATACTCCAAAATTATAAAAACCTTAAAGTTTGCTAATACACTGCACAATGAAGCTATGAGGAGACACGTTGCTGGTGGGAACACATTGTCTTTGTAGTGGACTTTGGCAATACCTACTGAAATTACATATGCACATTGACCCTTGGACCCAGCAATTTGTCCTCTAGATTCTCTCCTGGATGTTTACATTACAGTGATTGCCAATTTTTTAAAATATACTTTATGTTCATCACTGCTTTGAAATTTTCATAATTTTAAGGTTCACCATTTGATCTTGTTATTGGATGTCTAAGTTATAAAAAACAAATGTACCATCATATCAGAAATTAGCTTTTAAAAATATTTTGATATCCTTCTTCCTTGTTATTTGAAATTCAAAATTAAATAAATATCACTGCTTGGGGTACAGCTTTCGAACCCCTTAAGATCCCTTTCTCCCACCAACACACACAGGCACACATACTTTGAGAATTTTTAGACTACACAATTGAATAATATATCATCATGGGGCAAGATGTCAAAGAAAAGTAGCAGAACCAGTGGGTTGAGGATTGTGGATATAATTAAGTCATAAGATGGTTGAGCAATTACAGCCTTTCTGAAGTGAAAAACAAATAAGATCCACTCTCCTGTTACACAAAAAGACAGTATTTTGGTCTGAATTATTAAGCTTTGATACTGACCCAACTCAATTGAATAATTATGTCTTATTTTAACTGGTTCTATGTCGACCTAAGCTTCCAGTTGGGACATAAAATGTTAGCACTGCAAATGGTTGCGGAGCCTAACTCCTTTTTGCACAGATGAGAGTGCATGGTCTGGACTGAGACTGGAAGAGTAAGGCACTTGGGGAAAAAAGTTTGAGGAGCACTTGCTCACAGGGTCTGGGCCATATACATGTAGGGCCTGCCCTGAGAGTGACTGGCTCCCAGATTTTATTCCCTGAGCACTTGTAGGGGCCCTGGAGTGTGGGGTCCCCTGAGGGTCTGTCCAAGACAGGCAGCCCAGAACTGTGTGTACCCTTGAAGGTCAGTCCAGGCAGGCAGCCCAGGACTATGAGTTATCACCACATACCTGTGGGCAGGCAGCTGGGGCTTATGTTATTATACACATGCGCTGTAGTCCCCAATGACCTAAGTTTTGGCCCAATCCCACTATTGTCTAGGTTTGTATAAAAACTCTGTTACCAGCAATGAGTGTACCAGCAGTGCCAGTGGTGCCAGCAGTACCAGCAGTGCCAGCAATAAAGAGCTTGTTACTTGCTTGCTTTCAGTGCAAAGTGCAGCTCCTATGTCAGCTCCTCATACTTTCTTTCGATTGGGTCTCTCACCAGCAAAACCTATGCTAGCTGAACAGCTGGGCTCTGACAGCACTTCACTCACCTCGCCTTAGCTAGAGCTTTGAAACTGACACCCATTCAAAGTGCTTAGTCGGTTCCCATAGCTAGTTGATGGCAGAACTGGATCTATTACAAGTTTTCTAATGGAGGTCTAGAATCTTCACTCAACATTAGGTTTCCTTCACTCTGCCCACTGTACAAGAAAATGCTCTCAAGATGGAGTGGTCAGCCCAACTGCCAGGACCTTCAGCCCCAATGTGGTCATGGCATGATGACCAACAAGAGCACAGTAAGACCTCTGCTACAGCAGGATAATCATACTATTCAAATGCGGAAAAGTACAGAAGGTGAATGAACAGGTAAACAACGGAAATATTTATCTTCATAATGAAGACCAAGAAACTTTCTTAAGTGTTAATGAAATTATTATGAATAGAGTCATTCTAAGGAAACATAGACTTTGCTATGTTAAAAACCACTCCTCCAATGGATTAAAACACAAAGTCCTGACAGTAGTAGGACTGTAGTTTCACCTTTTAAGACAGCATTTATTTAGGGTTTGAAAGAAATTGTTCTGAGGTTACAAGATGGCTGCAGAGTAGCTGAAAGCTCCATCTACTTGCTCCCAAGCCCACACCAGTCTCGCAGCTAAACCACAGAGCAATCAACTCAAAAATTCAGCTAAGTGTGAGTAAGGGGGTATATGAGTGAACGTGTACACAGGTGACTGTGTGAAAGTGTAGCCCAGGTTCTCCTGACAGAGCAGCTGCCACGACTATTGCCCAGCCCAGAGCCTCTGGCAGTGCAGATTTGGCGTGGGAGCCATTTTGAGGAATTCAAAATATCCTACCTGGGAAGAAGCCTCAGAGAGATCCCAGACTTGACTCAGTGCCCTCCACCCTGGGCAGGGCCATGCACCCCACTGCTGCCAGGAACCAGGGTCTAGAGACTGCAGACTTACTGGGGAGGAACTGTCATCTCCCTGACCCAGAGCACCACAGAAACTGTGAATGGGGGGCAGAGTCTGACTAAGGAGTCTGGCAGCAGAGACCCCCCCACAAGGAGTGCAGCAGCACAGCTGCAGTGGTTCAGTAGCAGGAGCCCAGCTCAGTGGTGGGAGCCCAGGACTGACTCCGGAGGGGAGTGGTATGAACAACCCCCTACCACAACCCTGTGTTATAATATAACTGCTGGATCCTTCCTCCATCCCATCAGCATGATATGAGACCTGAAAGAAGATGATGCATACAAGATATAATCTATTAATTTGGGACAGGGGGAAAAGGTGTGGTTGTGAGAGAGAAGCATGGATGGGTAGCCTCCTGTACATGCCCCAAGTGGGGGATTCAGTCCACACCTAGAGGCCCTCAGAAACCTTCTCAAGGCAGAGGATGCCATAGTAGGGGCTGAGCACCTCAGTCAGCCAGATGGGGTGTAGCTCTCACTAATAAACGGACTCTCTGCTTTAGGGAGAGACAAAAACCACTGGAGACAAACCCACAATCTCTTTTTTTCTCCCTTAATGGGATGGAGCACAGACTTGGTGTGTATGGCTCCCCACCTTG
Source organism: Mormoops blainvillei (assembly GCA_004026545.1). Classification (NCBI taxonomy): domain Eukaryota; kingdom Metazoa; phylum Chordata; class Mammalia; order Chiroptera; family Mormoopidae; genus Mormoops; species Mormoops blainvillei. Next base: position 79,329 of record PVJD01007287.1, on the reverse strand, counting down.
GGCCCCCGTGAAGGAAGGGTGGTGCATTCTGGAGTCACACAAGGAGAGTCTGGAGTGGGAGGAACTGGAGAAAGTCTTGAGTGAGCAGCTGTGGGATTTTGGGGGCCCCGGTATACGTGGGCTCCACAACAAATAACTTCCATGAAAAGAGCTAGCCCCTCCCAGGAGAAAAGTCAATCACCTTACCCTATGAAATACAACTCCCCCACCATCTAGAAATCCCCTCACCACAACCCCTATAAACCTGTTTGCTCCACTCAGCACATCCTTTCTTTTTTCTCTGTTGTCAGTTTTGCTCTGTCTTGGTGTTCTGGTTTTGTTTTTTCTTTTTTCCGTGCCTTCACTCCTATCCTGCATTTTAACCCTTGCTGAGGAAACAGCAATATAAACAGACTCAGGGGTCATCAGAGACTGGCAGTAGGGTGCAGCCAATCCATACACTATCCTGGAAAACAGACTGGTACTCTCCCCTCCTGGGGAGCACAAACACCATTCTGGCATCTGGAAGACCCAAAATCTGCGCTTAGGAACCTTAATAGGGTCCTCACCCTGCCAAGAACAGGGAGATAATCCCAGACAGACTTAGACTAGTGGCACGGGGGAGGGGGAACAAACCTGCCATTTTTCCCTGAAGTCTGAAAGTCACCTGCCACAGGAGATCCAGGAATCACAGCCTGTTGTTTCTGCCAGAAGCCCTCCCAGAAATAGTCTGGTCAGTGGCTAGGCCAAGTTTGACAGCAGGCCAGGAAACAGAGACAGACAGAGGTGGATCCTGTGGTGACTTGTGACATTCGCTGACACACCCCTGGACCCAGTGCTGATAAAAGCCATCTTTGCAGAGCAGCTTGGCCCAACTTGGTAGCAGTCAAGCCCAGAGGAATCAGCCACAAACTGTGTATTGTCTGTAGTTTCATAAAGGTACCTGAGGGCCAGATATGGAAAGCACCAGACATTAGCTTATATCAGATGCAGACATCAAAGCAGTATCCAAAGGGAGAAGCCAAAAGTCAAGATCTAAACTGTGCTGAGACAAGTCCACTTAGTTCTTTTTTAATATCTTAGTTATTTTTCTTTTCAAGAGTCATTTTATTTATACTTTTAATCTATTTTTTCTTTTTGGTTTTGGTACTCTAATTTTTCTTTCATATCTCCTATTCTACTATTCTTTAACATTACTGTTCCCTTCTTCTCTCAGTTTATTATTATTACCTTTATTGTGTTCCTTTTCCCCATTTTCCTCTTTCAATTCAGTGAGTAGTAGGTCTCTTCTCTTTTCTCCTCTCATAATCACTTTTCTTTCCTTTGGTATTCTCATGTTTTTTTTTTCTCTTTCCCTTTTACTTACTATTCCATTCCTCTATATGCTTTCATTATTCTTTGCATTCTTGTTGTTGATATTGATGTGGTGGGCAGGGGTCTTACTTGTTTTGGTGTTGTTTTATATTGTTTTGTGTTGTTTTGCTTTGTTCTTCCAGCAGCTATACAACAACATAGGCAGCCAGATGGATTATACCTCTCACTAGTGAGTGGGTCAGTAATAATCAGGACCCAAATACAACATAAGAGTCTACAGAGTCCACAGAGAGCTCATTCCTAGAGCATCCAGATCAGGAGATCAAGGAATCTGCACCACTGGATCCCAAAGGACTCCTAATACACAAGGTCACTCCACAAGGCAAATAGTCAAAGCAAGTCAATCTAATACATAAAAACAAACACAAAGAGACAACTAAAATTGGGAGACATAGAAACACCCCCAAATGAAAGAAAAGGAGGAATATCCAGAAAAAGAGCTAAGCAAAACTGAGGGAAGCAACTTATCAGACATAGAGTTCAAAGTAATAGTTATAAGGTGGCTTAAGGAACTTAGTGAAAACTACAAAGAACTTAGAGGGACCAATATCATCATGAAAAAGGACATAGAAACCTTGAGCAAAAACCAGATGAAAATGAAAAATGAAATATCTGAAATGAAGAACACACTAGAAGAAATTAAGAGCAGGCTAGACAAAGCAGAGGATCAAATCAGCGAGATGGAAGATGAGGTGAAAAAAAAAAAAACACAGAGTAAGAAAATGAAAAAAGTCTCAAAAAGGATTAAGATAGTCTAAGGGAGTTTTGGGATAACATGCCATAATAATATTTGCATCATAGAGATACCAGGAGGAGAAGAAAAGGAACAAGTGACAGAAGGCCTGTTTGAAAAAATAATGATGGAAAACTTCCCTAACTTGGTGAGGAAAAAATCACACAAGCCCAAGAAGCACAGAGGGCCCCAATCAAGATCAACCCAAAGAGGCCCACTCCAAGACACATTACAATCAACAAGGCAAAATTTAAAGACTAAGAGAGAATCTTATAAGCAACAAGGGAGAAACAGATAGTAACATACAAAAGAGCTCTGTTAAGGCTATCAGCTGATTTCTCAGTAGAAACATAACAAACAAAAAGGGGTTGGCAAGAAATATTCCAAGTAATAAAAAGCAAGGATCTACAACCAAGATTACTCTACCCAGCAAGGCTCTCACTTAAAATGAAAGGTAAATTAAAGAGCTTTCTAAACAAAAGAAGGCTAAAAGAGTACATGTCCACCAAGCCAATACTGCAAGAGAAGCTAAAGGGACTGCTATAAGAAGTAGAAATAAAAAGAGACACAGAGATAGAGGAACACAGGTACAAAGTGAAAAAATGGCAATGAATAAGTACCCATCAATAATAACCTTAAATGTAAATGTATTAAATGCTCTAATCAAAAGATATAGGGTAGCTGAATGGATAAAAACACATGACTCACAAATATGTTGTCTACAAGAGACCCACCTCAGAAAAAAAGATATACACAGGTTGAAACTGAAGGGATAGAAATAATATTCCACACAAAAGGACATGAAAAAAAAGCTGGGATAGCAATACTCACATAGCAAAATAGACTTCAAAACAAAGTCAATAACAAGAGACAAAGGAGGCAACTTCATAATACTTACATGAGTAGTCCAACAAGAATGTATAGCCCTTGTAAACATATATACACCCGATACAGGTGTACTTAAATATAAAAGAAAATATTGGAGGATTTTAAGAAAGAGATAGACAGAAATACAGTCTTTATAGAGGATTTTAACACCCTACTGTCAATAATGGATAGATCTTCCAAACAAAAAATCAACAAGAATGTTGCAGAATTGAATGACACTCTAGATCAAATGGACTTAATTGATATTTATAAAACATTTCACCCCAAAGAAACAAAATACACATTCTCCTTAAACACACATAGATCATTCTCAAAAACAGACCACATGGTAGGGCACAAAACAAGCCTCAACAAATTCAAGAAAATTGAAATCATATCAAGCACCTCATTGGATCACAATGGCTTGGAACTAGAAACCAACCTCAAGAAAAAAACTCAAAAGCATTCAGATACAGGGAGGCTGAATAACATGTTATTAAATAATTAATGGGTTAATAATGAGATCAAGGAAGAAATTAAAAAGTATCTGGAAAAAAATGAAAATGAACACACAGCAATGCAACAATATTTGGGATGGAGCGAAAGTAATACTAAGAGGGAAATTCATAGCACTACAGGCTTATCTAAAGAAGATAGAAAAATTTCAAATAGACAACCTAACTTCACATCTAAAGAATGAGGGCAACAACAAACAAAGCCCAGAGGGAGTGCAAGGAAGGAAATAATCGAGATCAGGGTAGAATTAAATGACACAGAGACTAATAATAATAATTCAAAGGATCAATGAATCCAGGAGCTGGTTCTTTGAAAAGATAAACAAAATTGACAAGCCTTTATGGAGATTCATCAAGAAAAAAACAGAGAGGACCCAAATAAATAAAAACAAAAATGAAAAAGGAGAGATCACAACTGATAGCACAGAAATACAAAGGACTATAAGAAATTACTACAAAGAACTATATGCCAAGAAATTTGAAAACCTGGGAGAAATTTCTTGAAAAATTAATCTTCCAAAACTGAATGAAGAAGAAAGCCTGAACAGACTGATAGCATCTGGGGAAATTGAGCAGTAATCAAAAAAAACCAACACATAAAAGCTACAGACTGGATGGTTTGCCAGGAGAATTCTACAAAACATTGAAGGAAGAGATAACCCATAACCTTATTAGACTATTCAAAAAAATCCAAAAAGAAGGAAGACTCCCAAACTCTTTTTATAAAGCCATCATCATCCTAATCCCAAAACCAGATAAAGACACCATAAGGAAAAAAAAGTATAGACCACTATCACTGATGAACATAGATGCTAAAATCCTCAATAAAATATTGGCAAACCACATTCAGCAATATATTAAAAAGATCATCCACCATAATCAAGTGGGATTCATCACAGAGACACAAGGATAGTTCAATATTTGCAAACTGATAAACGTAATACATCACATAAACAAAAGGAAAGACAAGAATCACATGATCATATCAATAGATGCGTAAAAAGCATTTGATAAGGTACAGCACCCATTTATAAAAACACTCAGCAAAATGGGAATAAAGGGGGCATACCTCAACATAATAAAGCTCATATATGAAAAACCTACAGCCACCATCATACTCAATGGGCAAAAACTAAAACCTTTCCCACTAAGATTGGGAATAAGAGAAGGATGTCCACTATCACCACTTCTATTCAACATAGTATTGGAAATCCTAGCCACAGTGATCAAACAAGAAAAAAGAATAAAAGGCATCCTAATTGGAAAGGAGGAAGTAAAACTGTCATTGTTTGCAAATGACATGATAGTGTACACAGAAGACCCTATAGACTCCACCAAAAAACTACTTGACCTAATAAGTGAATTTTGCAAAACAGTGGGACACAAAGTCAATATCCAGAAACTGAAGGCATTTTTACACACCAACCATAAAATATCAAATCAGAAATTAAGAAAAAATTCCATTTGCTATAGCAACAAGAAAAATAAATTTCTTAGAAGAAATTTAACCAAAGAGGTAAAAGACCTGTACTCAGAAAACTACAGTACAGTGAAGAAAGAAATTAAGAGGGACACAAATAAATGGAAGTATGTACTGTGTTCATGGATTGGAAGAATTAGCATCATCAAAATGTCCATACTACCCAAATCAATATATAGATTCAATGTAATCCCTGTTAAAATACCAATGACATATTTCACAGATATAGAACAAAGAGTTCAAAATTTATACGGAACCATAAGCATCCCTGAATAGATGCAGCAATTTTGAGAAACAAGAAAAAAAAAGGAGAGATCACAATACCTGACATCAAAATATATTACAATGCCATTATCATCAAAACAGTCTGTTACTGGCATGAGAACAGACACATACACCAATGGGACAGAGTAAAGGGCCCAGAAATAAACACATGCATCTATGATCAATTAATATTTGACAAAGGAGACAGAAGCATTAAATAGAGTAAAAATAGCCTCTTCAACAAACGATGTTGGAACATCTGGACAACTACATGCAAAAAAATGAAACTTGACCACTAACTTACACCAAACACAAAAATAAATTCAAGATGGATAAAAGACTTAAACGTAAGTTGTGACACCATAAAAGTCCTAGAGGAGAACATAGGCAGGAAAATCTCAGATATTCCATGCAGCAATATTTTCACCGATATTTCCCCTAGAACAAGAGACATAAAGGAAAGAATAAACAAATGGGACTTCATTAACATAAAAAGCTTCTGCTGGGCTAAAGAAAACATCAGTAAAATGAAAAGGGAGCCAAAGGTATATGAAAATATATTGGCCAATGATACCTCAGACAAGGGTTTGATCTCCAAAATATGCAAAGAACTCACACGACTCTAGGAAGACAAACAATCCAATTAAAAAATGGGGAAAGGACCTGAACACACACTTCTCCAAGGAGGGAGTACACAGGTCCCAGAGGCACATGAAAGGATACTCAGCATCACCAGCCATCAGAGAGATGCAAATTAAAACCACAAGGAGATACTACTTCATACCAGTCAAAATGGCCATCATCAACAAATCAACAAACAAGTGATAGAGAGGATGTGGAGAAAAGAGAACCCTAGTGCACTGTTGGTGAGAATGCAGACTGATGCAGCCACTGTGGAAAACATTTTGGAATTTCCTCAAAAAACTAAAAATGGAACTGTCTTCTGACCCAGCAATTCCAGTGCTGGGGTTATACCCTAAGAATCCTGAAACACCAATTCAAAAGAACCTATGCACCCCAATGTTCATAGCAGCACAATTTACAATATTCAAGAATTGGAAGCAACCTAAGTGCCCAACAGTAAATGAGTGGATCGAAAAACTGTGATACATTTACACAATGGAATACTACTCAGCAGAAAGGAGGAAGGAGCTACTACCCTTTGCAACAGCATGGATGGAACTGGAGAGCATTATGCTAAGCGAAATAAGCCAGACGGTGAAAGACAGAAACCATATGAACTCACCTATAAGTGGAAACTAATCAACAAAATAAACAAGCAAGCAAAATATAACTGGCAACACTGAAATAAAAAAACAAACTGGCAGTAACCAGAGGGGAGGAGGGAAGGTGATGACAGGGGAAGAGAGGGGTAGGGTCATCAAGAAACATTCATAAAGGACCCATCAACATAGCCAAATAGAGGAAGGATTGAGAGTGGGAGGTGGGGGTGGGTGGGGCTGGTGAAAGTGGTGGCAGGAAATGTTGACAAAAACAAACAAAAAACAAAGTGGTCAGGGGAGGTTGGGAGTAGTGCGGAAATTAAGAACCCAAAGAACTGGTGTGTGCAGCCCATGGACATACACTAAGATGTATGGGAATGATGAAATGGAGTGCAGGGCGGAAGGGGCATGGGGGGAAAATGGGAAAACTGTAATAGCATACTCAATAAAATATATCAAAAATTAAAAAATAGTAATAAATAAATAAAGCATGAATGACAACTTGAAAAAAAAAAAAGAAGCAGAAACCCTGAATAAACCAATTACAACTAGCAAACTTGAAGTAGTAATAAAAAAAATATCGATATACAAAATTCCTGGACCAGATGGCTTCATAGACAAATTTTACTAAACATTCAAAGAACTAACACTCATCCTAACAAACTATTCCTAAAAATTCAGGAAGAGGGAAAATTCCCATACTCTTTTTATGAGGCCAGTTTATCCTAATCCCAAAACCAGGTAAAGACACAACAAAGAAAATTATATACCAACATCTCTGATGACCATAGATGAGAAAACCCTCAATGAAATACTAGCAAACCAGAATCAACAATACATTAAAAAGATCACTCACCATGATCATGTGGGGTATATTTCATAGATGCAAGGATGGTACAATATTCACAAATCAAAAAAGTGATACAACACATAAAGAAAATAAAAGACAAAAATCTCATGATGATATCAGTAGGTGCAGATAAAGCATTTGATAAAATCCAGCACCCATTAATGATAAACACACTCAGAAAAGTGGGAATAAAAGGAGCATACCTCAACATAATAAAGGTCATATATAAAAAACCTACTGCCAACATCATACTCAATGGGCAAAACCTAAAAGTGTTCTCCTTAAGATCAGGAGCAAGACAAGGTTGTCCACTCTTACCACTCTTATTCAACATAGTACCGGAAGTTCTAACCACAGGAATCAAACAAGAAGAAATAAAAGGTATCCAAATTGGAAAAGAGGAAGTAACACTGTCATTGTTTGCAGATGACATGATATTCTACATGGAAAATCCTATAGGCTCCACCAGAAAACTACTTGACTTAATAAGTGAATTTGGCAAAGTAGCTGGATACAAAGTCAATATTCAGAAATCAATGGCATTTTTTGTATGCAAACAATGAACTATCAGAAAGAGACACCAAAGAAAAAATCCCATTTACTATAGCAACAACAACAACAAAAAATAAATAAAGTACCTAAGAATATACTAAACCAAGGAGTTGAAAGACCTGTATTTGGAAAACTACAGAACCCTGAAGAAAGAAATTAAGGAAGATACAAATAAATGGGAGCATGTACCCTATTCATGGATTGAAAGAATTAACATCATTAAAATGTCCATACTACCCAAAGCAATCTATAGATTCAAAAAAAATGTCTATTAAAATAACAATAATATATTTCACAGATGTGGAACGAATAATTCAAAAATTTACATGGAATCAAAAAAGACTCTGAATGGCCTCAGCAACTTGAGAAAGAAGAACAAAGTTGGAGGGATTGTAATATCTGGTATCAACTATACTACAACTCTATTGTAATCAAAACAGTCCGGTATTGGCATTAAAAAAAAGACTCGTAGAACAATGGAAAAATGATACAGAGTCTAGAAATAAACCCATGTCTCTATGGTCAAGTAATATTTGACAAAGGGGTCACAAACACACAATGGAGTAAAAATAGGCTCTTCAACAATCGTGTTGGGATAACTGGAATTCTACATGCAAAAAAAAAAAAAAATGAAACTAGACCTACAACTTATACTATACACCAGAATAAACTCAAAATGGATAAAAGACTTAAATATAAGTCATGATACAATAAAAGTCCTAGAAGAAAACATAGGCAGTAATATTTCAGATATTCTACTTAGCTATATTTTGCCAATACATATCCTAGGACAATGGAAATAAAAGAAAAATAAACAACTGGGACTATATCAAATTAAAAAGCTTCTGCAAGGCTAAAGAAACCACCATCAAGAAGAAAAGGGAACTTGACTATATGGGAGAACACATTTGTCAATGATACATTGGACAAGGGCTTAATTTCCAAAATATAAAAAGAATTCACGTGACTCATACCAGGAAGACAAACAATCCAATCAAAAAATGGGCAGAGGACCTGAGTAGACGTCTTTCCAAGGACAATACACAAATGGCCTGTTGACATATGAAAAGATGCTCAATATCACTAGCCATCAAAGAGGTGCAAATTAAAACCACAATGAGATATCACCTCATGCCTATCAGAGCAGCTATCATTAATAAATCAACAAACAAGTATGGAAGAGGATACAGAGGAAAGGGTACCTTATTGCACTGTTGGTGGGAATGCAGACTGGTGCAACCACTGTGGAATACAACATGGAATTTCCTCAAAAAGTTAAAAATGGAAGTGCCTTATGACCCAGAGATTCCACTGCTAGGAATATACTCTAAGAATCCCAAAACACCAATTCAAAAGAACTTATACATCCCTATGTTCACAGTAGTGCTATTTACAATAGCCAAGTGTTGGAAACAGCCTAAGTGACCATCAGTAGATGAATAGATTAACAAATTGTGGCTCATCTACACAATGAAATACTATGCAGTAGAAAGAAAGAAGGAACTCTTACCCTTTGTAGCAGATTGGATGGAACTGGATCCTATTATGCTAAGTGAAATAAGCCAGTCAGTAAAAGACAAATACTATATGATATCACTTATAATAGAAATGTAATCAATAAAAACACTGAGTAAAACAGAACCAGAGACATGGAAACAGGGAAATACTGAAAGTTGCCATAAGAAAAGAGGTAGGAGGGAATGGTGGAAAGAAGGGAAAGGGAGTAGTCAAAGAACATGTAGGAATGGCTCATGGACATGAACAACGGGGTGGGGATGGACTGCAGGAATGGGGGTGGGGTGGAATGGAGGAGGGCAAGGGTGGAAAATTTGGGACCACTGTAATAGAATAAACAAGAAAAAAATTTTAAGTGATAGAGATAAAATAATCAAATGTTTGCTTTTAATATTTCATATATTAATTGATCATATATATTATGTAGATTAAGAAATCATATATTAGAGATATTGCTTTGTTCCACTTGATATTCATGGAACACCAAGTCAGAATTCCTGAGATTGAATCTCAGCTCTATCACTCAATAGTTGTGACCTTAGACAAGCTTTGTCACCTGTAACATGGTAATAATAATGGTTACTACTGCTAAGGTTGGGTGAAGCTTGTATGTAAGACAAAAGTCTGGCATAAAGTAAGTACCAAATAAGGCTTAGCTATTACCATTAGTTTCTGTATATACATCTTACATTCTAATGTCTTGGCTATCAAAATGATACATGTGAAATCATCTAACGAGCATCTTCACTTTTGCCTAACTTATGTGAGATTCTTTTACAACTCTAACATACTGTCACTTAATTTTTATTATAAACAATAAATACTCATTTGCATAACTAAAAAAAGAAAGAAAGAAACAGTTCTGAATTTCTTCAAGATTACTCTAAACCTTGAAGTTTTTTTTTATTAAAACAAGACAGCAGTAATTCTTATTTACCCAAAAGAAAGGGGAAAAAAAAAATGTTCACACAATAAACCTGTGCTTGAATGTTTATAGCCTCTTCTTTTCTAATGCAGTAAGTCTGGAAAACCCCAAATGCCCTTCAAGGGAGAAAAGGAATAAACAAAGGATGGTGCATCGTTACACTAGAAAAAAAGAATGAACTACTGTTATACATACAACATAGATGTGTCTCAAACGAATTATGCTGAGTGAAGGAAGACTGACGCAAAAGACTACGTGTTATATAACTTTATTTATATTGCATTGTAGAAAAAGCAAAATTACAGGCTGGAAAATAGATGAGTGGTTGCCAGGTCTGGGGTTTGGGGAAGCAGCTGACAAAGAGATATGGAGAATTTTTTGAGGTGTTAAAACTGTTATTCTTGTTCGTCATGGTGGTTACTAGGCTGTATCTGTTTGTCAAAAATTATAGAATTATATACTAACAAGAAAAAATATATTTTAAAATGTCTTGATAATTCATTTTAGTGTAATTGGTTTCATTCTATTCCTAATTATTTCATCACATGCATATAAAAATTATTCTGAGACAAGATCTATAAGCTTCATCAGTCCAAGAAAAGGGTCCATGAGGAAAAAAAATTAAGAACCTCTGAAGTTTATGTTGTTACCTTTGGCTTCTGCATTTGGTGAATCTGAGCTCCCATCCTGTCAACTCCAAGTGTTAATCAAAAGCTCTACTCACCTCTCAGCTGTTGTCAGGGATGCAGGTGGAGATCAGAATGTCTGTATTTGTGTGTGTGTGTGCATACATGCGCCCCTGACACAACTACTCTGCCGCTATGTGCTTGCCAATCTCCTCCTCCAGGTCACCTCCCTCCTGATTCCTAGGAAGATGTCCATGGGCAGAGCATTCTGTTGTACAGTGTGTGCTCCTATATCAGCCAGGCACTTGGTCCAGAAACCTTAGGTATCTATCTTCTTTGGTCTTTGATACTGTTAAGACAAATCTTTTTTTGTATTTTTTCAGCTTGGCATTTGTTGTTAGTGAAATAATTCATTTTAAAGATCATCTGATATTGCTTAACCAGGTTTTAAGGGTGTTCAAACTATCTGGTATTTTGCTTCTCGGTTACTGCATAATATTTTATATAAATTGACTTTTTAAGAGGAAGGATGTGTTATTGTTACTTTAAATTAAAAAAAATAAATAAGTGAACACCAGTGGTAGAGAATGCAATAACCTCCATGAGAGATTAAATCTCAGATTTGCTAATGTAGTTCTGAATATTCACCCAACTTAATATTTATCTGATATTTTATTTCTGACTAGATATCATGATCCTTCAGAATAAAAATATTTTATAAATCCTGGTTATAAATTTAAGATTGAACTTATATATATTATCTAATAATTATTTCTAAGCTGATTTCCTATTCATCAATGGAGTTCTTAATTATACCTCCAGTCTAACTAGGAAGGAATTAAATGCAATTCTATGCCTCACAGGGCTTTTATGGGCTACAAACATATGTTTTCCTGTTGTGCAGTGAGGTTGGGAGATTGAGGAACATCCTTCATCCAAGCGTTCCCAAGACAGCATCATGACAATGAAGATTTCAATACAAAGGAAAAAATTTACATCTATGGTGATAAACTGAGACCAAAATGAGGCAAAGGAAATCAAGAAAAAGAAAACCAAGAAGCCAAGAGGCCCAAAGCCTAGAGCCAGCCAGGAACCTTAAGGACACAGATTTTCAATCACATTTTGAAGATCATTCTAGCAGCCACAGTTACCCAAAGACAAAATCGTCTCTTCTGTAGGTGGCTCTGAGGTCTTCACCAGCCAAGTGTTCCGGTACAAGCGACAAAGCCACTTCCAGGAGAAGTTTGACAAGTGATTCAGTGTCACAAGGCCCAGTGGCCTCAAGGAACACCTTCGACTCTAAGATTTTTTTAGTCTCTCATCCGGGAATGCTTGACTATTTTTTAGTTGTTTCATCTAAGGTACTCTAATTACATTATTTGATGATATCAGGTCTTCTTTCTTCCCCTGAAAGTGCAGAACATTGAGTTAATCAAACTACTTAGTTCTTGATGTGTTATTTCCACTGGCCTATGAAAGCTCTCCTCTTGTTTTTTAAATTCAATTATTTATCCATTTCCTCTTATCTCCACACAATCTGCTTTCATTTCCTTCTGCCACGGTAGGCAAAATCCCAATATATTTAATAAATATCTTTCTGTTTATATAAAAACTGTATCCTTGCAAAACAGGCATTCATTTTGCAAAATGTATACTGTTCTTTTACACACATGCATTTTCAATTTACATTAATGATATTGTGCAATATATCTCATTCTCTTTCCTTTTTCGTTAGGCACTCTGTCTTCACTATCCATCCATTTTGCTATGTTTGGTCCATTGTCTCCAATTGTGGTAGAGCTAGCTCTCCATGGTGTGAATTGTGTCATATTTTCCCCAGCCACTCTCTACCTCCACAAATAAAATAACCAGCCTTATCAATGTCCTCTTGTAGACTGGTAAATAAAGTCTTTGGTCTATGTGTGAGTCAAGCTTCTCCTAAAAAATAGAACCAACAGGACATGTGTGTATATGTGTATATATGTATATTAAGAAATTTATTATAAGGAATTAGCTCACATGACTATGGAAGCTGGTAAGTCCCAAGAGCTGCAGGGTAAATCACAAATTGGAGACCCAGGGAAGCTGATGGTATAGTTCCAGACTGAAAAAGCAGCAGGTTCAATGCCCAGGAAAAACCAATGTTCAGTTCAGGTCCAAAGGCAAGAAAAAGCTGATGTTCTCATTTGAAGGCCATCAGGTAAGAAAAGTTTTCTCTTACTCAGGGAATGGTTAGTCTCTTTGTTCTAATCAGGCCTTCAACTGATTGGATGTGGCCCACTATATTATGGAGAGTAATTTGTTCTACTGTGTTTATCAATTTAAATGTTAATCTCATCCAAAAACATTCTCACAAACACATCCGGAATTTTTGACCAAATATCTAGTTAATCAAACTGACACATAAAATGTAAAATAAGGAGTGTGAATGCTGAATCATGCATGTGTGCCCTTACTTTGGACAGGTATTATCAGTTTACTGTCCGAGTTGGTAGACCTAGTCTACGTCTACTCTCAGTGAATCAAAGTTCTCACTCCCAGAATTCTTAATTCCTGCTAACATTTAGCATCATACAGCTTTCTAATTTTACCAACCTACGAATTTTAAAGAGCTATCTTATGGTGTTTTAATTTGCATTTTTTATATTACTAATGAATTTGAGCATGCTATCTGGTTTCCTCCTCTAATTGTTGTTGAAGATATTTAAATCTCAAATGTGTCTAAATTATCATGCCATTTCACTTGGTATTTATTTATATTTTCTAAATTTTCTTATTTAGTCTTGCCTGTGTTCGACCTTGTTAATATTTATTTTTCAACATTCAATTTCATTTTACTTTTAATTATATTTTATTGATTATGCTATTACATTTGTCCCAATTTTTCTCCCTTTGCTCCCCTCCACCAAGCACCCCCCCACTCCCTCAGGCAATCGCCACACTAATTGTCCATGTCCATGTATCATGAGTATAAGTTCTTTGACTACTCCATTTTCTATACTGTGCTTTACATCCCCATGGCTATTCTATAATTATAAATTTGTACTTCTGAATCCCCTCACCTCTTCACCCATTCCCCACACCCCCTCCCATTTATTAATGTTTTAAAATAACAAATGTTGGCTTTTTTAAGTCTTCTCCATTGCTTTTGAATTTTATTTCCAAATTTTCCTCATCTAATATTCCTCTTTTTTTTACTCTCTTTGACAAGAGTGATGATGGTATATTCTATGCAGGACCCCCCTAAATGCACAGCAAAGAGCCTGGCATATAGTAGGGACTCAATATAAGTTTGTCTAATGACTGAAATAATGAGAAAACATATTATATTTGAGATATACTGATTTTGTTCTCCTTTTTAAATTGAGTTTTCTGCAGAGAAATGAGGGTAGAAGGAAATACTTATGACCAAAAGAGAGAAATAGAATGAGTTAAAGGGATAAAGAGTTTATATTTAACTTGCCTTCATACTATGATTCGCTGTATCCTAAACGTGGTTAGGAATGTGGGGAGAATGCAATTCTCTCTACCAAAAATAAAACCAAAAGACAAGAATACAGAGTTGTCATTTTTTTCATTGTTGTTCAAGTATAGTCATCTCCATTCTCCCACCACCACTTTCCCCTGCCCCATCCACCCCCACCTCCCACCCTCAATCCTTCCCCACTTTGGCTTTGTCCATAGGTTCTTTATACATGTTTCTTGATGACCCTTCCCTTTCCTTCCCCTGTTATCACCCTCCCCTCTCCCCTCTGGTTACTGTCAGCTTATTCTTTGTTTCAATGTCTCTGGTCGTATTTTGCTTGTTTGTTTGCTTTGTTGATTAGGTTCCACTTATAGAAGAGATCAGGTTTTTTTAATAACACTATTTTTAGAGCAGTATTAGGTTCACAGAAAAATTAAGAAAAAGGTACAGAGATTTCCTACATACCTCCTGCTCCACATATAGATAGCCTCCCCTATTATCAACATCCCCCACCAGAAGATTTCTGGCAACCATTTTTTTAATGAGGAAATAAATAACTTTCACAAGAGCAGAGAATCAAAAAACAAGCTTCCTTTCTGCAAAATGCCACAAAACAGAGTCAACACACCAAAAAAATATGAAAGTTGATATCATGCGTGAAGAACAAGTTCTATTTGTCTTTGTGCCAAAAGCCTTCAACAAAAATGTCTGAAGCACCTAGGAAAGTTTTACCAAGGAAAGAGGAATAATTAGTGTCTTAGTCCATTCAGATGGCTTAAATAACAAACATGTTTCTCTCAGTTTTGGAGGCTGAGAAATCCAAGATATAGGAACTGACAGATATGGTGTCTAGCAAGAGCCCGCTTCTTGGTTTATAGATGCCAATTTCTCACTATTCACTGATAGGAAGTAAGGGGGCTCTTTGGATCCCCTTTATAAGGACACTGATCCCATTTATGAGAACTCCATTTTCAAGATCTAATTACCTCCAGTGACATTTAATTTTATGTGTCAATTTGGTTGGGCTAAGGGATGTCCAGCTATTTGCCAAAACATTATTTATAGATGTGCCTGTGAGTGTGCTTCTAGAATCAGAAGACTAAGTAAAGAAGATCTGCCATTGCCAATATAGGCAGACATCATCTAATCCACAGAAGGACTGAACAGAACAACATGGTGGAGGAAAGGAAAATTTGCTCCCTCTTGAGCAAGGACACCTATCTTCTTTTTCCTTCAGACATTGGAGCTTCTGGTTCTTGAGCATTTGGATTCCAGGACTTAAACTAGTGGTGTCCTCCTCCCTCATTCTTCCCTACTTTTCAGATCTGTGGTCTTGTACTGAGTTTCACTATTGACTTCTTTGGTGCTCAGTCCTTCAGACTTGGCCTAAATTACATGATCTGTTTTCCAGTTTCTCTAAACTGAAATGGCATACCATGGCATATCTTAGCCTCTATAACTGTATGAGCTAATTGGTATAATCAACCCTATCTATCTATCTATCTATCTATCTATCTATCTATCTATCTATCTAATCATCAACTATCTACCTATCGAATTGGTTCTGTTTCTCTGGAGAACACTAATACAGCTCCCAAAGGCCCTACATCCTAGCGCCATCAGATTGCATGACAGAATTTCAATGTATGAATGGGGCAGGGGGAGGCTCAAATTTTCATTCCAAAACACTTAATAATTAGTTTCTCAATGACAATATAAATTGTGTATTATATTTTAGAATAGAGTATAAGGCCTTTGAAATCTTAAAATTATATATTTAAGAAAGCACATTTCATCTAATCAAATGAAAAGTACATGTTACAAACTAACAAAGAGTTTATTTCTTACAAATATAATATTCAATCTGTTGCTTTCAACACTCAAGAGATTACCTATGAAACTACAAATTACTTTTGTTTGACCACTTTATATGGGATCTGAAACAAAATAATCTATTTAATAAATTTTAAGGAGAAGATTTTTTGCTGCTTAAAAAATTCACTCATTAGGAATTGCTATTTTCCCAAGTGCAGTCTATCTTACATACGTGTTTTTGTTTTTCCAGTTTTATTTTTATTGTTTATGCTGTGACAGTTGTTCCCACTTTTTCTCTTTCCTCACTTCCACCCAGATCCACACTCTCCCCACTCCAAGCCAATTCCCATACTATTGTCCATGTCCATGGGTTGTGCATAAACGTTCTTTGGTTAATCCCCTCACCATCTTTCATCCCATCATACTACCCCTCCTTTCTGGCAGCTGTCAGTCTGTTTTATGTATCTAGGCTTCTGTTACTATTTTGTCCACTGGTTTGTTGTGTTCATTAGATTCCACATGTAAGTGAGATCATGTGGTATTTTTTTTCACTGACTGGCTTAATTCACTTAGCATAATTTTCTCCAGGTCCATCCATGCTGTTGCAAAATGTAAGAGTTTCTTCTTTTTTAACTGCTCTATAGTATCCCACTGTGTAAATTTGCCACAGCTGTTTTATCCACTCATCTACTAATCAGAATTTAAGCTGTTTCCCAATCTTGTCTATTATAAATAGTATTGCTATAAACATAAGGGTACATTTTTTTTTTGTATTGATGTTTCAGGATCTTTGAGGTATATTCCCAGAAGTGGAATCACTGGGTCAAAAAGGAGTTTCATTTTTAGTTTTTTAAGGATGCTCCACATTATTTTCCACAGTGGCTACACCGGACTGCATTCCCACCAACGGTGTACTAGGGTTCCTTTTTCTCCCCAACCTGGCCAACACTTGTTTATTTATTTATCGAAGGTAGCCATTATGAAAGGTATGAGGTGATATCTCATTGAGATTTTAATTTGCATTTATCTGATGATTAGTGATGTTGAACATTTCTTCTTTCTCCTCCTCCAACTGTCTGTGGGCACTCTGTATGTCCTTTTTACAGAAGTGTCTATTCAGGCCTTTTGACCATTTCTTAATCAGGTTGTTTGTCTTCCTGGAGTTGAGTTGTATTATGTAGTTCTTTGTGTATTTTGGAGATTATACCCTTATTACATGTATGTCAGTGAAAATGTTCTCCTATACAGTGGGTTCCTTATTTGTCTTGTTGATGTTTTCTTTAGTCCTACAGAAGCTTTTTAATTTGATGCAATCCTATTCGTTTATGTTCTGCTTTGTTTCCAGTTCCTTAGGAGATGTATCAGCAAAAATATTTCTATGTTGCGTTTCATCCAAATTGGAAAGGAGGAAATAAAGCTGTCATTATTTGCTGATGACATGATATTATACATGGAAAACCCTAAAGACTCCACCAGAAAACTTCTAGACCTAATAAATGAATTTGGTAAAGTGGCAGGATACAAACTTAATATGCAGAAATTGATGATATTTTTATACACCAAAAAATGAGCTATCAGAAAGAGAAACTTAGAAAATAATTCCATTTACCACTGCAACAATAATAGCAACAACAAATAAAGTACCTAGGAATAAATTTAACCAAGGGGGTAGAGACCTGTATTCCAAAAACTATAGGTCACTGAAGAAAGGAAGATACAAATATATTTACCAGCATATGCCATGTTCATAGATTGGAAAAATTAACATCATTAAAATGACTATTCTACTCAAAGCAATCTATACATTCAATGAAATACCTATTAAAGTACCAGCGGCATACTTCACAGAACTAGAACAAATACTCTAAAACTTTATGTGGAACCTAAAAAGACCCTAAATAGCCTCGGCATCTTACAAATGAAGAACAAAGCTGGAAGTATCACAACTCCTGATATCAAACTATACCACAAGGCCACTGTAATAAAAACAGCCTGGTACCAGCACAAGAGCAGACACATAGATCAAGGGAACATAACAGAAGGCTCAAGAATAAACCCATGCTTGTATGAACAATTGATATTTGACAAAGGGGGCAAGAACATATGATGAAGTTAAGACAATCTCTTCAATAAATGATACTGGGAAAACTGGACTGGCACATGCAAAAAAATGAAACTAGACCACCAACTTTTACCACACACAAAAATAAGCTTAAAATGCATAACAGACTTAAACATAAGTCATGAAACCATAAAAACCTCATATTTTACATAATCTTTAAAGGTAATTAAAAGGAATAATTAGCTCCATGTTTATATCATCCAAATTTGAATTACTTCAGCAAGAAAAGGTGATTTATTTTGTGATTCACCAATTTGAAGCACTGAGAGCATCAACTGTTAAATTGTTAAAGACTTGCCCTTTCTAGTATCTGAGCTCTCTTATATATGCACTTTCAAACTTTGAAAGGAGATGTAAAGGTGACAGGAACCAATAAATAATTATTCCTATAATTGAGATACTAAATTTTGAAAATTATAATAATTATTTTCTTTTAAAAATTGTGGTAATCAAATCAAATTTCAGAAATGTTTGACAATTTGAACTTAGTTGCTGCAGTGCTTTACCAATACTGGTTAAAAAAAAACAAACAGCTCTTCTTTCCTCCTCATCCCCCTCCTTCCTCCTGTCTGGTTACTGTCAATTTGTTCTTTATTTCAATGTCTCTGGTTATATTTTGTTTGCTTGTTTGTTTTGTTTATTAGGTTCCAGTTATAGGTGAGATCCTGTGGTATTTGTCTTTCACCACCTGGCTTTACTTGAACAAGAATTTTAAAAAAGAAAAAGAAAAATTAATAAAAGTAAATAAATTTAAAAAACAATTTTCAAAGTGCAAAAAAAAAAGTCAGTCTTATATCTAGCTACCTAAAGAGTGTATAAAATTTGATATTTTTCTTTTTAAATTAATAGAATGGTATGACCCTTCATGTTGGAATTCAAAGAGAAAATGGAAAGATGATTCAGTAAAAGATAAAGAACAACAAAGCATTTTCCCAATATGAGGGTAATACAACAAGGCATCAACTCCCAGGGAAAGCATCTTTTTTCATAGTGCTAACTAGTGGCAATATCCATCTCAGACCTCCTACTGAATGAAAAACTATTAATACTTCACTTATCCATGCCTTTACTTGAAAGAGAAAGTGTATTGCCTTACTTCCCTTCCCTTAAGTGCCATTGTGCACACGTATACACACACACACGTGATCAATGGAAAAGTGGTTGGGGCCGTACTAATGGTCAGCTCCAGGTTTCACAGACACTAAATTTTTGACCACAGGAAGTGAAATGTTTGTGGCCCTGAGATCAGAAACTAGCTTCCTATGTTCACATTCTCTGAAAAATAGAAGAAAGAAAGGAATAGCTTTTTATTGCCTTCCTTTGGTTGTGCTCTTTAAATCTATATGAGAGAGAAACATCGATCATTGATTGGTTGCCTCTGGTATGTGCCCTAGTCCTGTAGTAAATCATTTAGACCCACAACACATGTGAGTACAAGAGAACAGGGTGCTCTGGCAACTCAGACAATATGCTAAACAGTGGCTATGGTCTATTTCACAACTGATAACTAGAGGGTTAGTACTTTGGAAGCAAATATCCATTTTGTTATCAATAGCGATAAATCTTTTTCAGGTGGCATATATACAGTTGGGACTTTTGAGTTTGTCACATTCTTAAATAGAAAATGCAAAATCACTAGCTATGGCCAAATGAGAACAGATCAAGGAATTAGAGTAAGACCTAGTCTCAGTAATAGAACCTGAACTAGGTAAGACAACCTGTAGTTTCATTTAGAGACAACTCTGGGGGTCTCTCAAAAGGGAGAATTGCTAAATATTCCTTATCTTAAATGAGTAGTACAAAATCAAGAATGGTGAAAGCCATATAAAGGAAAATATTGTCTTGAACTTTCCATTTTAAAAAATTAAAACAAGGCCCACTTTGGCATATTTGATGCATACTAAAGTTTTGAGCTCTTTTAAGTGAACCACAACTCAGCCTACTAATTTATAAGCAAGGTCGGAGAGAGGAATATCCAGATCTGTACTATGTCATAGATCACTAGCACCATACTAATATTTTAAGAGATGACAAAAATAATAAATTCCAAATACTGTACTCTAGAGTTCAATGTGTCAATCCTATAGTTAGACCCTTAGTCTCCAGTGATCCATATTTTAAAAGAGACTCCTTAGAGGTATACATATTGTGGGGACAGATGGAAGCTCCATCATGAAGCTGTGAGGTGTTGGTGTCCAGGAAATTTGATCTCTTCTATCACAGTGGTCAGACAAGTGGAATAAAAACTTAATGAGAAGTTTATCCTTAACACATAAACATGGGCAACATGTTTGAGGTAATATTCTGTCTATTGATACTTTTTTCAATACCAAATACTGAGAATGTTAGTGAGACATATTTGTCCTAGTTTACAGATGTTTCTAGGAGTTCTGAGAAAGAATATTCCCATGAAAATGATATATCTAAGCTCAACTTGGAGGACCTCAAAGTTAAGATGCAGAGATCTTTTAAAAAATACCAAAAATTTTTGAGTTCTAGGACTAGAAATCCCAAGTAAGTGAAACATCAGTTATTAAAAGTATTGAGTATAGGGATCCTCCAAAATGAAAATCAGAATACCAGATGTACCGATTATAAAAATAGTGACTATCACAAATCTCAATACCACAAATATAGAAAGATAGAAACAGAGTATAAGTGTTGGGAGTGTTCTTGTAAAGCTCTTCCCACCTGTAAGGATTTATACACAGGTAAAAATCTACAAAGCACTTATGAGCCCTCTTTATTAATGAGAGCTATCCTAGAAGCTATTATCACAGAACCAGAGAGACTTGCTTCTCTTTGGCATTTCAATGAATCCTTCTCTTTCACGTCTCTTGTAGTGATATCGACCACTGGTCTTCCTGGCTGAAGCCTCTTTCAGCAGATGACTTGCAATGTTTATCAAGAACAGTTTAAAAGCCGAGACACTTCTATTTTCCTATTCACTGACATGTCAATCTTTCAGAGGGGTCCTCTAATTTCCATGATGAATAAAAAAAGGTACCAAGGTGTACATTTTTAAAACAGTAATCGTTACAATTAATTTCTCTATTCGAGAGCATCCATGACACAGGTGATGAAGAGAGGGAGTGAGCAGTTTGGGGTCCTATTGAAAATCGGGGTGCTCTGCTCCATGAGGTGCCCAAGGGTACCTAAACTAGTGCATGGAGTATCAGGAAAACAAGCAGAGCCCAGATGCATAAGCATTGAAAATGTTGTTGTGCTACTCGAGAATTCTGTTCATTTGACTTGTTTATTTAATTTTGTGGCTAAACTCCCAGTGTCCTTGAACAATATTTCTTTTGTATCTTGGACAGGTGTCTGGTAATCTGTTATAATCAATAAGTGCAAATAATATTTAAACAAGGGCAAATAGAACATAGTATTTGGTGTGAGCAAAGGCAAGCATTACTACATGCACCTCTTTGGTTTTTGGGAAATTAGCTCAACATTGTGAGTCTCAGTTCTTTCATCTCTTTAAATGAATACATAACACCTTCATCATAGATCATTGTTATTATTAAATTAAGTAATAAAATAATACCTGGCACAGTCCATGCATTAGATAAAACCTCAGGTGAAGTTGGTACTTCTGCCTTGTAAGACTCTGGCCTGTCAGATCTTGCCTGGGTGCAGATGCTGAGAATCCTGCTTAGGGTGTTGTCTTAGGGTGAAAGTGCTGTCACTTTCTTGCTTTAATCTCTTTGTTTACTCATGGGATGAATGTGCTCCTATTGGGTCACACACCATGGAGACTGTGTGTTCCCAGAATGTATTTGGAGTCACAAAGACTTAGAGTTTAAACCCTGGACCTCCTCAATACTAGCTTCATGGCCTTAGTCAAGTGATTTAACCACTCTGAACAGAAACTTCTTCATATGAAAAAGGAAATAGTTGACCTTGGTCCATAATAAGCACCAAATAAATATTGGTTATTATTGCCTTCTTTGTATGGGGGGGTGAATAATTGTTCTTCATTGGAATAGTCTTTATTTTTAAAGTAGTTTCAGGTTCACAGTAAAATTGAGAGGAAGGTACAGAGAGTTCCCATATATTCCCTGCCCCTCTATGCATAGCATCCCCTTCTATCAACACCTCCCACCAGGGTGGTATGTTATAACAATCAATGAAACTACACTGACACATAACACATCATAATCACCCAGTCCATAGTTTACACTAGAGTTGACTTCCGGTGTTGGGTTTGACTGTATATAATGGAATATATCCACCACTGTAGTATCATACAGACTTTCAATGCCCTAAAATTCCTCTGTGCAACCACTAATTTTTTTTTTACCGTCTTTATAGTTTTGCCTTTTCCAGTATGTGATATAGTCAGACTGGCTTCTTGCACTTAGCAATATGCATTTAAAGCTCATCCATACTGTTTGTAGCTTGATAGCTCATTTCTTTTTAGCACTGAATAATATTACATTGTGTGTATGTACCATGGTTTATTTATCTATTCACCTTGAAAATCTTGATTTAAGTTTTGGAAATTATGAATAGAGCTCTATAAGCATCCATGAGCAGATTTTTGAGTGGATATAAAATTTAACCACTTTATATGAATACCAAGAATCTAAATTATTGCATATTATGGGAAGAATATGTTCAGTTAAAAAAAAGCTGCCATACTTTCTTTCAATATAGTTGCACCACTGTGCATTCCCACCAGCAATAAATGAGAATTTCTGTTGCTCCACATCCTCACCAGCAATTGGTATTGTCAGGGTTTATTTGTTTGTTTTTTGCCATTCTAATAGGTGTATTGTTAGAATAAATCTGTTATTGTTGTTTTAATTTGCAATTCTCCAATGACATTGATGTTGGACATCTTTTCAGATGTTTATTTACCATCTGTATATCTTCTTTGGTAAAATGTCTGTTCAATTCTTTTGCTCATTTTTAAATTGAATTCTTCAGAGAGATTAACTCACTTGCTGAAGTCCGTGAAGTTAGTACTTAACTAA
This sequence comes from Mormoops blainvillei, assembly GCA_004026545.1. Classification (NCBI taxonomy): domain Eukaryota; kingdom Metazoa; phylum Chordata; class Mammalia; order Chiroptera; family Mormoopidae; genus Mormoops; species Mormoops blainvillei. Next base: position 56,044 of record PVJD01007287.1, on the reverse strand, counting down.
ACTAGGGTTTAAACTCAAGTTTATGTGATTCCCAAAGCCATTCTAGTAGCACAGTGTCCACAGTGTGTGGTCCCATAGAAGTACATTCATATTTACACATATTATGTCAATTATATATGTATACATTATGATATATTATATATATATACACACCTCATACACATTCCATGTATAATATTATATGTGTATGTTTCTTTATTATTTCTTCTATACTGAAATGTTAAGTTCCATGAGGGCAAGGATTTTGTCTTGTGGACTACTATCTATTCAGCACCTAGAGTACTACCTAGCCCAGTGAGCGAGATGTTCTTTATAGCTCTAATAACTTTTCTAATAGTTTTTAAAAGTTGTTTGTCATAGCTCTTCTAAGCTTTTCTACAAATTTTTGTTGAGTAAATGAATGACTACTTAGATATATAAATTAAAATAAAACTTTGCAAATTAAAGTGGCATAGGGGTTATGTGTGCTTCAGAGAGATGCAAAAATACTATTTGGCCTATAACAGTGCCATGTTGACATTTCTTTCTTCTCAATGGTATTAAAATTTACTTTATTGACCATCAGTTTCCAAATGAGGTATGCAAGTAAGGCATTCACTCATAAAGAAGTCCGACTTTTCAGGGAAGCATGTATGGGGACAGGAGAAGAGGTGGGAAGGTGTTATTATAAGGTAAAATAATCACCAGCCTTTTCCAGAAACCAGCTTAAAAATTCTGCCAGATTGGTTACTATTTTAGACTACATTAATGAATCTATAATAACTGTAATTAATTTTTTCCTCCCAAGAAGAAGCAAGGGATTGACGACATCTTCTAAGGTTTATTTCAATTGTGTAGCAGAATGAGGCTCTCAAATGCTATGATTTGGGAAGACTTCAACAGAAAACTTAATGAGGGTTTGGAGACATGCAGACTGAGTAATAATCATTTAGCTGGCAAAAAAGTGTTAACATATCTAAGAAAGTCCTAAGGTTAATTGGTATTTTGCAGAATGAAAGCCATTTAGGGATATTATTTTCTTGCCACAAATTGGAGTACACCAGATTCGCTCCTTGAACCTCATATCAGCATTACTTTGCTTATTACATCCTCTATTCACATATCTCAGTTTATGGTTCTAATCCCAATGTAGGAGCTGAAATATAAAGGTAAGCTATAAGGTTTCTTATATAATCACAGGGTTTGGGGTCCATGTTAGGATAAAATAATACAGAAAAATATAAAATTTATAAAACATGAACATTTAGAGAAAAAAAAGAAAAATATAGATCTATATACCAAATTCACCAAGTGGAAACATTTTGATGTGTTAGGTTTTACATTTTATTTATGCTGATTCTTAGAATATTTTATATTTTACTCTGTGCAATTTTGCATCTTATTTTTCAAACTAAACAGATGGTCATCATACTTTTTCATTTTAATGGTTAAATAATGTAATGGAAGCAGATTATAATTTTAGTGATCATTTCTTTATTGGTAAGAATTTAGAGTTTATCCTTCTTTTGCACTTTTATTAATGCTTGATTGAACATTTTTGTGACTATTTGTTTCTAAATTCTTTATAATGTTCTTGCTTTATAGACCCACCAGTAGAATATGGATCAAAGATTCAGGGTCATTTTAAAACACCTTTCTCAAATTTTCAAAAAAATTTTTTTTTTCTAAAACGGTTGGACCATGCACTTTTATCTCCATACTAGAATTGCAAATCAATTTCTCTCAGGCCTGAGTCTTCCATGGAACACATGTCACCACTCTGATCTTGAACTTACTCCTGTGTATAACAGATAGGGCCTGGGCTAATTCATTCTCTCTCTCTCTCTCTCTCTCTCTCTCTCTCTCTCTCTCTCTCTCTCTCTCTCAATTATATTTTGCTCTGAGAAACCTATGCATTGGGTTTCTACTCTGCATTGTATGTGAAATTGAGGCCAGAGGTGGTGCCAGGATTGGCTGAAATCCCATCACATGCAAGTCAAAGATTCAGGACACAAGGGCACAGCAACCATGGGAGAGAGTGGGGGGCAGTGGGAGGCCCACAGAGGAAGTCCATTTACACTGAAATAAGAGGTAATACGGCCCAGCTGCAGGGAGAGCCTGAGATAGAAGATTCGAAAGGTCTAAAGGATTTACCCTCCCCATGAGGTCTGGCTGCGCTTTCCCCTCCTCATATTATCAACCTCCTGTTTCCTTAAGCTTCTCTGAGTGTGTTTCTGCTTCTTGCAGCAGAAAATCCCTGGCAAAGCATATGTCAGTGCCAAAAGGGACTGTGTTTTGTATACAACTATTTCCAATTTCTCAAGAGCTTCTAGAGAGACCAAATGTAAGATATAGGATTAGTGCTTGGGGCTCACATCAACTTAAGAGCCACTTGTTCGACCTCTCTCTCTCTGCATAAACACATTTTATACATACATGTGCATTTGTGTATACATGTATACACACATGAACATATGTCTATACATACATATACACATATGCATACACATTCATGACCAGTTTTCTGATGGAAAGACTCAATAAAGATTGGAAGCTAATGTTGGTCACCTTCAGGCATAACTCAGTGCAACGCTCTGAGGTTCTGAAACCCAAACACAGGAGAATACGGAAAGCAAATCTGTAACTTCACCTCAGGAATATTGTAAAAGAATATAAAGATGTTTGTAGCAAAACTATAATTTAACTTAGAGAAATTTAAAATTAACTCCCAGGAAATGGTCAAGGAGGGTGAGTCATCGCATTAAAATAATAAAGCATATCATAAACCATTAACATTCTACACAGAAGTATTTCTGAATTAGCAAACAAGTGATTACTGGGAAAGGGAAACTCACTGGGTGTGATTCTTCAGTGTGCCTTGCATGTGTCAGGGATGGTGTGTGTGTCCTCTCACACATAATAGCCACAGAGATTCTTCATCTGGAGATAAATGTACTTCCAAATATGTGGGGAGTTGAGTCAAAATAACCTGTCTAATCTCTGTTAAGTGATAGGACTGGGATATGAGCATGGGCCACTCTGACACCAGGGGCCATGCCCTTTCTCCTTCTCCATCTGACTTACACATGTTTCTGTTTCCACTAAACCTGGAAACAGAAAATGCTTCTGTACTTAGGGTCTTTTTTGACTTATCCTTAGGCCAAATATATTTTTTGTAGAGCTTGTTTTTCTCTGGTCAAGGACTGAAGCCTATTTGTTACTCAACTCATCATTATATCCTCAATTTACCATACTCCAAGACTTCTACCTTTTGAAATTGCAGACTTTTTTTACTAAGATGTATACACTTGGTTCTTGAACAGTGCAGACAGAGGTTAGGGGACCCAACCCTCATCATAGTCAAAAATCCACATATAAGTTTTGATCCCCCAAAACTTAAAGCTGTCCCTTGGTATCCGTGGGCTATTGGTTCCAGGACCCCCACAAATACCATAATCCATGGATGCTCAAGTTCCCTACATAAAATGACCCAGATTAATACATATAGCCAGCCCTCCTCATCTGTGGATTCCCAACCATGGATCAAGAACAGTACAAATATTTATTGAAAAAAATCCATTTGTAAGTGGACCAACAGAGTTTAAACATTTGTTTAAGGGTCAACTATAGTCACTAAGATAAAAGGCTGAAAGGAAAAGACTTAAAATATTAGTTTCCTGAACCATGTAAACTTTACAGCAACCTCCTGATAAATGTAAGAGAAATATAGTAGAAGGGGGCAAGGAGGAAGAGCCTTTTAGGTTCTGTCTCCTTGTTTAGGTTTCCCCTCCCTGTTCCATCTCCACCATGGTTGGTCAAGATGAGTCTCCTTCTACTCCCCAGATTCTGTGGAATGTTTTTAAGTATCACTACTTAGACTCATCAATTCATCTACCTCTGAGTTCAAGGGAAGATTCATATTGTTGATTTGTCTTACCATGAAACTTTTATTTTCAGGCCCAAGTAAATTGATGTTCATCTTCAATTCCCTGCATAATCTCCCAGGCACACTCATTCTATGTCAATGTGCTCTACAAGACATACAGCTCCACTGTGGTTGAGATAAAGTGTAAAAACTAAGAAGAAAAAAATGACCCCAGTGCTTCCTCACCCCATTTCCAAAGGATCAGGTTGGAATTTATCCTCTAAACAATTCACTTAAGTGTTATCTCACCCTGGAGTTAAGTCTTACTTGGCACTATTTAGAGATAGCAGAATTTTATATCAATAATAACATCGTGCTTTATTATATTTATGTATTAGTTCATTCCCTCATTGAACAAACACTTATTAAGTGACCTTTATGTACTGGGCACTGGGAAAGTCACTTATGGGAAATGATAGAATCTGTAAGATACAGATTCTGCCTGTTGTAGGACGAAGGAAAGTAAACAATCATAGGGCAGTGAGATAGGGCTTCAGATTAAAAACTCTGGGTCATGAAAAAGGGCACCCTTACTCTTCCCAAGGAGTATCAGAGGAGCTTTAGCCAGAGAGGGCACTTTTGATTTAGCACTTGCAGAATAAATTAAGAGGGTATGTACAAAAGCGAGTGTATGTGCTAGAACCAGGGGAGACGTGAATGCATGATCCTTTTGGTGGCAGGGCCTGGTGCCGAGGTTGGGGGGCAGGCATGGAGAACAACACAATGATCATGGGAGACCAAGCATACCCAATGGACCAAGGCTGGGCCCATATCCTTGAGGACCTCCTGGGTAGTAGTAAGGGCTTTAACTTTACTTTGCAGGTAACTAACAGGGGTGAGGCAATGTGAACACAAGTCTCCTCACCGGTGGCTGTCAGGGCTGCATTTTTCTGGTCCTGGATTCATTATCGGTGGCAGATGATAAATTCCTGATCCTGCAAGCTCCAGGAGGGGACTCTACATTGCCTGTTTGAAGGAGAAAGTTTTACTATTTATTAACTATGAGATTAGAAGAAACTAACTTTCTCATACTCTGTTTACTTATTTGCATATTGAGGGTAAACTGGGCTGCCTTGATGGGTAAATACCTTCATGTATAAAATGCCTTGCTACTACCTTCATGGAGATAAATCACGTTGTGATATTTATTGAGATTACCTCATCACTGCCCCCTTACCCAGGCATTCCACTTTCACCACCTGTGTCAATTCTGAGCTTTAGAGTTGCAAAAGCCAAATCTCTAGCAATAGGCTAAAATTTTTGGAGTTTGAATCTGAGGGGAAAGCAAGAGTTAGGCTCTAGTGCATGTGTCTGAGAGTTCTCTGTCCTGTTCTATCCCATTCTTTTGGGGCATGATGACAATCATCCAGATAGTTTTGGGGACATCACAGATAGAAGGAGCTGGGCTTCTGATTCATTTCCTGTAGCTGCTGTGATACATTACCACGAAGTTGGTGGCTTAATAGAACACGCATTTTTCTGTCACAATTCTTGGTAGGGGAAAATCAAAGAGACCATGGTCCCTGTGATGGCTCCCAGCTACAATCTGTTCCTTTGCCTTGCCAGATTCTTGAGGTTACCTGGTAACTTCATCCAGTTTCAAAGCCTACAGCATAGATTCTTCAAACTCCCTCTCTCTACTAAAGCATGGCATTGCTTTCTCTCTTCAAGGACAGTAGTTAAATATCTCTCTGCTCCCCTCTTCTAAGGATGCTGTGGTTACATTTAAGGTCCAAGAGAATATTTCTGAATAATCAATCCTTCCATCTCAAGACCCTTCAATTAATCAACATTTACAAAGCCTTTTTAGCAGTTTAAGGTAATATACTTAAAAATTCCAGGACCTGGCCATCTTTGGGGGCTGTAATTCATCTGGGCTATAATTCAGCCAGGACCCCTTTCACAAGTAAAGCCTGGGAATCCCTGGAGCAGAGCCTTTACTGGGGTGAGACCAGTGAGAACTCAGGACATGTGACTTAAGGAGTCCCTTACATTCAGGTCATTCTGAGTGAGGAATCAGCTCCCGAAAATGAACACTTTCTTAAGATGTGTGCACTAGGCAACTCACTCACCTCACCCTAGCCCTGGTCCTATTATTGGGTACCTCAGTGCTCCCACATCACAGAGCAGAGCTGGAACAGGAATAGCTGGGGATATGTTTAGGCAACAGACCTGAGACAGTTCAGTAGAGTCCCTACTGGATCTGGCAGCTGGGATGTCTTTGCCTAAGTGTGTGTGTTGTATGTGTAGCAGGACACAGAGTAACAGACAGGGAGAAAGATTTAGAGTAGCAGGATAATTTCCTATGATCATAAGAGTAACACCCCAGTCTAGTAACACCCCAGAATGGAGAAGTTTCACTCAGATGGAGCCAGTCTTGGAGAGAGATTGAAAATGGGAGCACAGGCCAGATGTGGAATGAGGTTGTCTCAGATCTTGCCGGCATAGAGACCACCAAGGACCAGATGAACATGCCCTGGAAGGTATGTGCAACAGCAGGGAAAAGTGATAGTAAGATCACAGATCAGCAGCCATTAAACCTCCTGGAGAATGAGGCCTCAAAGAGGAAAGAATATACTACAGATATTACATATCTTCTACACACATCCACAATGTCTCGTTTATGAGTCCCATTGAACAATAGTGTTTCTTTCCTTCTGACTTGTCCCACCAGGACCAGAATGCTGTTTGTACCCCATTTGTTCTGGAGCTCCTGTCTCCAGGAAACTCAATGAAGTATAGCACCTTCCCCAGTCCTGGGCTTGGCTGTCTTCCTCCACACTTCCTCCTTCTCCCCCTCACACACTCCCAGCCAGGAGGACAGTGACTCAGGCTAATTATATAGGAACAGGAGAAAAAACTCACACACATTTTTCCCCCAACAGCAGCTAGGATTTTCTATTTATTGGACCGCTATTTATAACTCACTCAGACAAGAAGGTCTTATCTCCTCCTCCCACCACCACTCCCCAAATGAAATTTCTCTAGGGTGGATCCAGTTTTATCTAAATTGGTTGGACAGAGGAGCACAACATATATAATCCATATTGAAAGAGATAAGACTTTCTCTTGTACCTGAAATAAAAAATAACCAACAAGCAAAATGAGCATGGATAGGGAAAATTAATTTACTTCCCTACATAATTAGTAGATGCAGGATAAATGTATCTGCTTAGCTCCCTAATTATAATAATACTTAACAGTTACATGAAACTCTTCATCATCAGAAATACCACCCTCTCCTGACATAAATAATTAATCTTCAGCACCCTTGTGTGAGCATCTTATCTGAGCAAAAGAAGTGCCATGAAGTTGGAGGGGAGCAAAAGATCAAGTTGAGAGGCAAAGGTCACCCCTTATCATTAAAGCAGAAAATGTTCCACATGCCTCCATTCCCTGGCCTCAGGGCCTGGGAGCCTAGGAACAATCTGTCTACCTCAGCTGACCCAAGGGCTCTGCCAGCTCCAAAGAGAATACTACCACCAAGTCCCTGAGCCCATGGATACCCACCCTACTGGCTGTGTATCTCAAACTCCTCCTCCTGCAGTGAATAAGGCCATGAGGGACCTGGAGGGAGCCCCATCGCCCAGTGCCATGCTGTAAGGAGCAATTGGCAGATGAGCCTTCAGTCTGTTAACTGGTTTTCTGCCCATTTCTTGAGCTGATGTCTGCTCAACCCTGCTCTTTTCTTTGTCCTGCGGTTGGATTCTATTCTCGGCCTCACCCCTATCAACTGAGAACTTCTCAAGTACACCTGTGCCTCTCACTTTCACCAGATACCAGAAACTTCTTTTCCTCCAAACCCTGTGGCCTCGCAGTCCCTATAGATCAGAAGCCTTAAACAAACACAATTTCAATCCACAGTAGAGGCTTACAGCTCCATTCTCCTGAGCAAGGTGTGTTGCCTACTTTCATTCTGGCAGAATTCATTCTTCTACCCACCTCTTCCAGCATCTAGCATCTTCCTCAGCTGGTTCTTTCTCCTGCTGGGAACTTCCAGCATGCTTCCACCATGGGCCATGCCAGCTAAGGCAGGAGCTCCTCCCAGACCAGGCTTCCAGTTGCTGGTGCAGGGGAAGTATACCCTGTCTCCCTGCCTTTTATACTTCGTTCTTGTCATCAGCTGCACAGGCCCCTATTGTTCTGATATTGCAACTACATTAATATTATGAAAGAAAGAGGGAGAGAGAACCAATATAATCATTGTGTTTGGTACTCAATAGTCCCTCAATAAAATATGTTTAAAAATATTAAATTTCAGCTCTGGTAAGGTGGTTCAGTTGGTAGGAGTGTCATCCCATACACCAAAAGGTTGCAGGTTTGATTCCTGTCAGAGAATATACCTAGGTTACAGGTTCGATCCCCAGCCTGGGCATGTACATGTACGGGAGGCACCCAATCAATGTTTCTCTCTCATCTCTCTCTCTCTCTCTCTCTCTCTCTCTCTCTGTCTTCCTACCTCTCTAAATGCAATAAATGTGTCCTCAGGTGAGTACTTTAAACAATTAAATTTCAAATTATTTTCTGAGGACTTTTTTGTGTGACTTTCGGAGGAAAGAATAAATAAAAGGAAACTCATAGCCAAGCAATGGCAAGCATCTAGAACTTTGAGATTTTGTCTTTGTCTTATAGCCTAGGGTGGGAGGAGGGGAGATGATGAATAAAAAAAAAGTTACTTAAATCACACCTTCATTATATCTCATTTTCCCCTTGTATAAGCATAGTAGGCCATAAAAAGATTATTTACATTTAAAATTTGTTAAAGTTCAAAGTTTCTATAATGGGATAAGAATTATAAGTGCAAATTATATAGTTTGGAGGCAATATAATTATGCAACAGTTTTTTTTTTTAGAAATATGAATGCATCACAACAGGTATGTCTCTCTTTCTCATTTTCTTAATTTTGGGCTTTATCCTAAACAATGGAAGAAGATCTAAGTCCTGGATCTCTACCAATTATCTCTCCATAGTTCAGTTAACAATGTATTTCTGGTTAAATCATACATGTTAAGAACAGGGAGGTAGCAAAGAAATGCATAAGTTTGCTACATCTTCTCACCAATGTGCAGGTTTGGTACATGTTCTCACCATATGCCTTTGAAATGGTGATTCTTAACTCCATTTCACAAATCAGAAATCTAAGCTCATATGTTCTCTCTGATGCTTAATCCCCACAGCCTACTTCTGTTTGCCACATACTGGGCCAGTTCAGAGCATCGGCCAGGATGGGGAAGGTGACAGTGAAAGACCCTGACAGAGGAAACACTGAGCAGAACATGGTGCTGCCAAGAAATCCTTGAGGTACCAGAGTGTGGGGAGAAGGATCACACTCATTCTGCAAGGAACTCAGGATTGGAATGACTGAAAGTTTCAGGGGGTTGGGTTTCCTTCAGCACTAAAAGGAGACTGCTGGGCCTTCTCAGCTCTCACAAATAGTGGACTGACCTCTGTAGTAGCCACTTTTCTGGAGATTAATAGACATAGAAAAGGAATACACTTGTCAGAGATGTTGTAGAAGAAATGTGATCTTCAATCAGGTAACTGTTTCTCTTGAGACCATTTCCAACTCAGAGGAGCTCTGACTCTGTATTTAAACTCCTAATGTCTCAGTTTCCTCATCTGCAAAATGAGAAAAGTTCAATTAAAGCTTAGACAAGTGATTCAAATTTTATACATATGTGTGTGATATGTCCTTAAATGAAACCTGCACTTAAGTATAACTTCTGAAGATTCCACATTACATAGCTGTATTCAGCAAGCTATCCACAGAAGAATCAGTAGATGATATATCCTGATCTGTAATTAGTTGATTAATAAAATAAAGGAGAAAAAAGAGAATCATTGCCCTTCTTACATTGATCAAAAATTACTATCAGGGGTGATGTTCACATGTGGATGGCTGGAGTTTTTCTCAGAAGGTGCCTATCTTATTTTCCTGATAAAAATAGCCAGCACATATTCCATATATTTTGTACCTTCTGCTTTCCAAGTGTATGCTATGTGTTTCTCATATATAACCTGCACATCACATTATTATTATTAATTATCATTCCCATTACACAAAAGGAGAAAATGAAGTTCAGATAAGTGGTGTGCCCAAAGTCCCCAGTCTGATTCTAAAGTCCTTGAACTTTCTACTGCACTCTTTGTCCAAGGATGATCAGGAAAATCAGAAACCAAATGGTTAAACCATAATGCAGTCTCATAATTTTTGAGAAATTATCATTTAGGTAAGGTGGACCTGTCAAGGGGGTGACACAATTTGGACAGTGGGAGCCCTCTGCCCATCTCTGAGTTTGCAGCATTCCATCTGTCTTAGACATGGAAGACCATTTGCTTTGTCAGCTGCCTTCTCTAGTGAGCACATTGCAGAGCACCCGGAAAAGCTGCCCTTTCACACCCAGATCTCCTATGAAGAAACCTCAACGTGGATTCTTACCACATCACTTAATTACTCATCCACAGATCCAGCTTCCCTAACATTCCCAGCACCATCCTCTGTCCTCAGCCATAACTCCTTAAAAGATTAAAGTCAAAACATTATTTTTTTTTCAGGAAACAATTCTGCTTTACACTGACATATGCTATACTGACAAAGGGCTACAGGCCTTTCTCTCATCAAAACTTTCAAAACAGAAGGTCTTTGTCCAAAATAGAAGTGTATGCTACAGTGTTCCCATAAAAAAGGAAACAAGAGGAGTCTCAGAGCCACAAGCATTCTATTTCCAAGTTCAGAGCAAACACAAAATATGTCAGCCTGGAGGGGATAGATGCGGAGGGAAGGGGGAACAAGACATGCGAACTTTAGTCTATGTTTAAATTTCAACATATGGGCCACTCCTTTTTTTAGAATGACATATTTTGATAATTAATGATGTATAAAGAAGGGCTGAGCTACATTTGAACAATATTATATGAGCTTCAGGTACACAACATAATGATTAGACATTTATATAACTTCTGAAGTGTTATTTCTCCTGATGAATATAGTTTTCTAACATCAACTTTTAACAAATTAGTGTATCCCTAAAATTAAACCTGTCAAGATCCATGGTTGGAAGGAAGTCCTTTGCAGGTGCTGGAATGAAGGACAGCTGTTGTTAAAGCCTAGTGGATGGGACATGGCACTTGAGCCCTAGAATAAGAAGCAGTGCCCTCTGTGGGCCAAATTCAAAGCTCAACAGACATCTGGGCCTTTCCTATCTGTCAGGTTAATTAGAAATGTACTTGAAAATTCAAATGAAGCAAAATTCTCCACATCATTCACACAAATAAAAGTGGGCTAGTTCTCACAGTCCATGTCACACAGTATTCCTAGCACCAGGACTCATGTCCCAGGTCCACAACTGTAGCCCATCTCTACAGGCTGAGCTACATCCCTATAGCTCACCATGGCCATGCTTTGACCTGGATCACATTCCTAAGTATGATTACAGACTATAATCACTTCAGTTGTCCAGTGATTCCCACCTGCTCCAAAATTTATACCTAGATCTTTGGGCCCAGAATGCTCCTTTAGCAATTTACAAACTTAGGTGTGTGAAATGCGTAGCTTTCTTTTTTTTTTTTTTTCCTCTAATGAGACATGATCTCACAGTACCTTGTAGATGAAAACATCATAGTTAGCTCAGGGCTACCCACTGCCTTTGCTCACAGTTCTGTATGGGTTTTCAAAGTTTTCCATATGTCAAGATTTTTGGTTTGGGTGGAAAGCAATCTGTTGAGGTAATTGTCTACTGTACTGTACATGCACAGACTTAATGACTCACATTGTTTTTGTTTTCAGTCCACAGAGTTGATACCCAGTCTTGTTTCTAGTCTTCAGAATCCTCACTGTGTAGCATTCCTCAGCTCACTATGGTGCCTTTTAAGGTACAGGAAAAAATCTACCTGTCATCACATAAGCCTGGCCTGGTTCTGAGAAAGGTTCTCCTGTAGTGGATTCCTCTGTGTTAGAACTCTGACATGTTTCCAGGGCTGTCTGCACAGACTCTCCTGCAGGCATTGCTGTTCTGGATTTGATTGACTTCCCTGGACCCCATCTGAGGAAATGAGCTCAGTTTCACTTGGAATTGCCTTTTCTGCCCTGTCAAAGTAGCAGTTTACCCAAAAGTTTAACTAAATACAACACACCTGCCCATGTCTACGTTGTTATGGCAAGTGGATTCTTTATTCCATTACATATTTGAAATTATTGTTTCTAAAAACATCTGACAAATTTAGGAATCTAAGTTTTATCTCTGCTAAGATTTTGAAAATACACACATGAAATAAAGAATTGATGAGGGGAGTGTGTGTGTGCACACACCCATGAGTGTTCAGCCTTTATATTTTACTAATTAAATATTTTTCCTACCCTTAAATCTGGGGCAGATTCAAGATGGTAGAGTAGGTGGAAGTTACACTCACCTACTCCCAGAACCACATGAAGATTACTACCGACTTATAGAACAATTAACCATAACCATCCAACAACTAGCTGAACAGAGAAATCTTATAACCAGGGATTTACAGAAGAAGTCACACTGAGACTGGAAGGAGGGGCAGAGACACAAAAAGGGCCAGCAGAGACACTTCTGTGATGGTTGAGTATCCAGTGGGATATCTGAGCTGCAGATGTTCCCCCTGTCGAGTGAGGGGTCTCAACCCCAAACTGGATGATCAGGAAAATCACCAGAGCACCAGGGCCAGGAAGAGTAGCACACATAACATCTGTCTGTGAAAATCAGAGGATATTCTGTCCACCGAAGTGAGAAGGGAGAATGCTAGAAACCCAGGTACCCTCTTAAAGTGCCAGCACATGAAATTTCATTCTGGGTACTCACACTGGGTTCCAGCAAATGAATGGTTGCTCAGAGGGAGAGATTGAGTTGTGTGATTTCAGGGAGAGGGTTGGAAAAATAGCCACCAATGTCCCTGTGTTAAGTCCATCTCCCACACTGCCCACAGATACCACATTTTCTGGGTTGAGCGACTACCTCTATAAGATATCCGCCTAGGGACCTACACTAGATCCACCAGGCAACTCCCTGTAACCTCACCCTGCCAAGCTCACAAATGGCTGTGGGGTCTGCTGGTGGTGTCCAGCCTGGGCCAATGTTGTAATCTTTCTTAAAAAACAATTGAATAATTCCAGGCAAGCTTGGGGGTGCCAAAGATACACAGGAAGAGGCCTAGTTGTGTGGTTTTGAGGTAGGGATGTCTTCTCACATGCCTAATAAGTGCCACAGTTCCTGTTCCCCTACATGGCCAAATCTCAATTATTTTAGTCTGATGAATTCCACTTGTTCTACCCTGAGGGCTCCCTGAGACACTGCTTCCCCGAAAAGGTTTGCAGGCCCCAGGCAGGTGGCAGCTGACCTTGGTAAAACCTGAGACTTTTGCTGAGTGGCCTCGGACCCAACACAGGAGCCAACTTTGAATTTGTATTACCTTGGGGAACACCAGTCACCCCTACCTGGTGGCTCACTGAGACCTTGCCTTCTGCAACTCACGTACTGCCTGAGGTTCTTTTGGTGGCTGAACCTAATAGGTAGCCAACAGGTGAAAGCAGATTTCACAGTGCCTTGGACCTTTAGCTGAACAACCCAATGCTTGGCACTGGTGGCATCTGGACTAGGTACATCGGATGGCCCCATTCACATCACCCAGACCCAGCACAGGCAGCCATGAATTATGGACCCTTTTGTAGCTCCTAACAGGTAGCCCAGGGCTGGTCAAAGAACTGTCTGATATTGACCTCCACTGGTCCCTCCCAAAAAAGGCCCAGAACCAACATACCCAGTGGCTAGCTTCAGACCACATCAGAGCATGACTGAATTAGCACCACAGGCTACCCACCAAAAGAGAGATCTTGACAAGCACCAGATGCTGCGGGAGCAAATTTCTCTTCACACTGTCAGCCCCTGTACAGCAGTGTATACACTGTGGTCAGGGTCAGTCCTTACAGTAACCCAGCCTGAGGGTCAGCCCCACCTATGGTTGGGTCAACGGTAGGACTCAACTACAAGAGGATGACTCACATAAGCCACACAAGGGACACCAGGAGCACCCAGCTCAGGTGATCAGAGAGATAGGGTCACTGAACCCCAAAAGTGATACACTAAATAAGGACACCCTAACAAAATTAGGAGACATAGCATATCTAACTAATACACAGAAACAAATACAGAGAGTCAGCCAAAATGAAGAGATAAAGAAACATGTTCCAAATGAAAGAGCAGGAGATATCTTCAGAAAAAATAAATAAATAGAATGGAGACAAGCAATCAACCAGATAGAGTTCAAAACAATGGTTAGAAGGATACTCAAGAAACCTGGGTGAAGAATGGATGAACTCAGTGAGAATTTCAGAAAATAAATAATAACTGCAAAAACAAACATAAAAGCCATATGAAAGAACCAGTCAGAAATGAAGAATACAACCATTAAATAAAACTACACTGGAAGGAATCAGTAGCAGATAATATGAAGCACAAGATCAAATCAGCAATTTGAAAGGCAAGGTAGCAGAAAATACCCAATTGAAGCAGCAAAAAGGAAAAAAGTGAAAAAAGAGATAGTTTAAGGGACCTCTGGGACAACATCAAGTGTGAAAATATCTGTACGATAGGCATATCAAAAGGAGAAGAGAGAGAGCAAGGGACTGAGAGCCTATTTGAAGAAATAATGACTAAATTCTTCCCTAACCTGGTAAAGGAAAAAGACACACAAGTACTGGAAGCCCAAAGAGTCTTAAAGAGGCCCACACCAGAATTCATCAATATTAAAATGCCAAAATCTAAAGACAAAGAGAGAATCTTAAATGCAGCAAGAGAAAAACAGTCACTTACAAGTGAGCTCCCATAAAACTGTCGGGAGTTTATCCAAAGAAACCAAAACAAATCAGTGTTTTGATTTCTTTGGATAAATTCCCAGAAGTGGAATCACTGGGTCATAAAGTGGTTCCATGTTTAATTTTTTGAGGTATCTCCATACTGCTTTTTACAATGGCTGCGCCACTCTGCCTTCCCACCAAAACTGAAAAACTGTTCCTCTTTCTCCATATCCTCCCCAGCATCTGTTGTTTGTTGATTTATTGATTATGGTCATCTGACCAGTGTCAGGTGATATCTCATTGTTTTAATTTGCATTTCTCTGATGATTAATGACATCAAGCATCTTTTCCCCTGATGAACTGATATGTCTATCGGCCATCTTCATGTCCTCTTTGAAGAAGTGTCTATTCAGGTCCTCTGCCAATTTTTTAATTTGGTAGTTCATTGTGGTGTTATTTACAAGTGCCAAGATATGGAAGGAGCCCAAGTGTCCATCAATAGATGAATAGATAAAACAACTATGGGATGTTAACACAATGGAGTACTACTCAGCTGTAAAAGAAGGAAGGAAGGAAGGAAGGAAAGGAGGAAGGAAGGAAAAAGGAAGGAAGGAAGGAAGGAAGGAAGGAAGGAAGGAAGGAAGGAAGGAAGGAAGGAAGAAAGAAAGAAAGAAAGAAAGAAAGAAAGAAAGAAAGAAAGAAAGAAAGAAAGAAAAAGAAAGAAAGAGGAAATTTTACTCTTTGAGAAAGCATGGATGGACCTGCAGAACACCTTGCTAAGTGAAATAAGCCAGTCAGAGAAAGACAAATACTGTATGATTTCACTTATATATGGAAACTAATGAACAAAATAAACTAAGAAGCAAAATAGAGACACTCATAGATAGAGAGCAGGTTGACAGCTCTAAGGGAGGGTTATTAGGGGTGGAGGTATTGGGCAAAAACGAAAATGGGCTCATATTGGGCAGAGGGGTATATAAGAGTAATAAATGGAAATGAAAAAATACAATAAAAATAAATTTAGAAAAGATTGTCAGTTGATTTCTCAATAGAAACTGCAGGCTAGGAGAGATTGTCATGAAACATTCAAAGTAATGAAAAGCAGTTACCTACAACCAAGACTACTCTACCCAGTAAGCCTATCATTTAAAATTTAAGGAGAAGCGCATAGACAAAAAGAGCTTGTCTCCTTGTACAACCACATCAAAATTACAACTAAAATATAGGACAACCATCACTCAGAACTGTCAGAAATCAAGCTGAATGGAAGTCTGACAACTATGGAATTAAAGAAACCATACACATCCAGGTTGGTAGGAGGAGTGGGTACATGGAATGGGCTGGTTTCTCATATATGTGTGGTGGGTAAAAATTTGGGAGGGATGTCTCAGGAGCAAGGTTCCAGCCCAACACCAGGTACCCTAGCCTAGGATTCCAGTGCCAAAAAGATAAGTTCCCATAACTTCTGCCTATAAAAATCAACAGGGATCAAGCTGGTTGAAAAAACTTCTAGAGTTCCAAGCACTTTCCCTTAGAGAACCCACACATATACTTACTCAGACTGGGTCCCTCTGAGCTCTAGCACTGGAGTAGGAGCATAAAAGGTACCGGTGGCATACCAGGAGGAACTGAAGTGTCTTGCATCAAGGTGGGAGCTAGGGGGCAGATTTCTCTCAGAAAGAAAGGCTGCCAGAGTCCATCATTTGTTTTCTGAGCACTCCCCTCAAAAAGCCATAGAAATGGCAGGTGGGTGCCATATCTGAGACCCATTAACCTGGCTAACAGGTTTGCCCCACCCTGGAGATCCCCTGAGACTTTGTCCCACCCAGCTTATGAGGACCCTCAAACTGTTAACTATGACTTTTCCATATGAATGGGTGGTCTTGGCTTATGCTACACAACTCCCTAAATCCTATCAAACAAACTATAGCCAGCCTCAGTGAGCCTCCAGCCCCCATACACCTTGCTAAGTGGTCTAAGGCATGGCACTAGGAGCAGTCAGCCTAGATTCACAGCATGGCTTCACTTAGGAATATCCAACCCCAGCATGAGTAGCAGCCATCTCAGATTGCTTTAAAGCTCATGCATGGTGGCCCCAGGCAGAATGGTGGTGGGGGCTGATCTTGTCCTGTGCCACCTGGGAAATCCCAGAGCTTGTGCACAAAGTGGATAACTACAGGCCACGTTGGAGCACCATCACCCTGCCCCTATACAGTTGACCGCCATGGATTGTGGAGGTCAGTGGTCAGTGGTCACAACCAGTCTTTGCAACTGAGTAGCCTGGGTAAACCCCTCTCATTGACCTGCCAACAACCACCAAGGCTCAACTACAAGAGGTTATAGCCTACACGGAGGGCGCACCTTGATTACCTAGCTTGGGTGATAGGGGAAGCTTTGCCACTGGACCCTACAGGACACCTACTACATTAGGCCACACTGCCAAGACAGGGAGTCATAGAAGCTCTATATAATATATAGAAACAAACATAAGGAGGCTGCCAAAATAAAGACACAAAGAAACATGGCCCAAATGAAAGAAAAGATCAAAACTCCAGAAAAATAACTAAACAAAATGAAGATAAGTAATCTATCAGATGCAGAGTTCAAAAAACTGTTTATGAGAATGCTCAAGGAACTTAGCAACAACCTCAGGAGCATAAAAAAGATCCAGTCAGAAACAAAAGATACACTAACTGAAATAAAGAACAGTTTACAGGGAAATAACAGTAGAGTGGATGAAGCTGAGAATCAAATCAATGATTTAGAACATAAAGAAGAAAAAACAACCAATCAGAACAAGAAGAAAAAGGAATGCGAAAAAAAATGAGGATGGTGTAAGCAGCCTCTGGGACAACTTCAGGTGTTCCAACATCACATCATGTGAGTGGCAGAAAGAAAAGAGGAAGAGCAAAAAATTGGAAATCTATTCGAAAAAATGAAAGAAAACTTCCCTAATGTGTTGAAGGAAATAGACATGCAAGTCCAGGAAGCACAGAGAATCCCAAATAAGATGGGTACAAAGAGGCCCACTCCAAGACGCATCATAAGTAAAATGCCAAAGGTTAAAGATAAAGAAAGAATCTTAAAGGCAGCAAGCGAAAAGAATTTAGTTACCTCCAGGGGAGTTCCCATAAAACTGTGAGCTTATTTCTCAGAAGAAACTTTGCAGGCTAGAACACATTGGCAAGAAGTATTCAAAGTGATGAAAAGCAAGGACCTACAATCTAGATCATGCCATTCAGCAAAGCAATCATTTATAATCAAAGGGCAGATAAAGTGCTTCCCAGACAATATAAATCTAAAGGAGTTCATCATCACCAAACCATTATTATATGAAATGTTAAAGGAACTTATTTAAGAAAAAGAAGACCAAAACTATGAACAAATAAAATGGCAATAAATACATACCTACCAACAATTGAATCTAAAAAACAAACTAAGAAACATTAAGAACAGAGACAGAATCATGGATATGGAGAGCATTTTGATTGTTCCGAGATGGGAGGGTGGTAGAGGGAAATGGTGAAGAGGTGAGGGGATGAAGAAGTACAAATTGGTAGTTTCAGAATAGTTACAGGGGTGTAAAGTACAGTATAGGAAATGGAGTAGCCAAAGAACTTACATGCATAACCCATGGACATGAAGAAGGTGAGAGAGAGAGAGAGAGGGAGAGGACCTAAATAAATAAAATCAGAAATGAAAGAGAAGTAACAACTGACACCACAAAATAGAAAGTATTGTAAGAAAATATTATGAAGAGCTATATGCCAGCAAATTAGGCAATCTAGAAGAAATAGATAAATTCCTAGAAATATATAATCTTCCAAGACTGAATCAAGAAGAAACAGAAAATCTGAACAGACTCATTACAACCAACAAAATTGAAAGAGTAATCAAAAAACTCCCAACAAACAAAATTCCTGGACCAGGTTGCTTCATAGGTAAATTTGACCAAACATTCAAAGAAGAACTAACACCTATCATTCTCTATTTCAAAAATTCAAGAGCAAAAAAGACTGCCCAGCTCAATTTATGGGGCCAGCATTATCCGGATTTCAAAACCAGACAGAAACACTATAGTGAAAGAAAACTATATGCCAATATACCTAATGATCATAGATTCAAGTGTCCTCAACAAAATATTAGCAAACTGAATTTTGCAATACATTAAAAAAAGCACACACATGATCAAGTAGGATTTATTCCTGGGATGCAGTTTTGGTACAATATTCACAAATCAATTAACCTGATATACCACATAAAAATAAAGGATAAAAATCATATGATTATAATAATAGATGCAGAAAAAAATTTAACAATATCCAGCACCCATATGATAAAAATTATCAGCAAAGAAGGAAAAGAGGAAACATACCTCAACATAATAAAGGTCATATATGATAACCCCACAGCTAATCTCATTCTCAACTGGAAAAAACTAACGGGGTTTTTCTTAAGGTCAGGAACAAGACAGGAAGGTCCACTTTTACTATGTCACATAGTATTGTAAGTTCTAACCACAGACTCAGAAAAGAAGAAGAGAAAGGCATTCAAATTGGAAAAGAAGAAGTAAAACCATCATGTATTGCAGATGAAATGATACAATATACAGAGAACTCTAAAGATTCCATCAAAATATACTATAATTGATAAATGGCATCAGCGATATAGCAGGATACACAATAAATATTCAGAAATTGATTGTACTTTTATATACCAATTATAAACTATCATACAGACAAACTAAAAAAGAGCATGCAATGGAATAAAGAAAGTTTCTTTAATCAGAAAATTGGACAGATATGTGCAAAAAAACCCCACTAGAACATCATCTTATACCATATACAAGAAAAAACTAAAAATGAACTAAAGACTTAAATGCAACACTTCAAACCACAAAGCTCATAGAAGTAAACATAGGCAATAAGCTCTGATATTTTTTCTTAGTATTTTTTTCCTAATATATTTTCTGGGAGAAGGAAAATAAAAGAAAAAATAAACAAATACAACTACATCAAACTAAAAAAATTGTTACACAACAAAAGAAATCATCAACAAAATGAAAACATAACCCACTGAATGCGAGAACATATTCATCAATAACACATCTGATAAAGGGTTAATATTCAAAATTTATATAGAACTCAAACAACTCAACACCAAAAACCAACCCTAATAAAATAAAAAAAAAAGAGGACCTAAATAGGCACTTTCCAAAACAGGACATTCAGATGGCCAATAGATATGAAAAGATGTTCAACATCACTAATCATCAGAGAACTGCAAATTAAAACCACAATGAGATATAATCTCACACCTGTCAGAATATCTATTATCAATAAATCAACAAAAAAGTATTAGGGAGGATGTTGGCAAAAGGGGGCCCTCTTGCACCATTGGTTGGATTGCAAATTTGTGCAACCACTATGGAAAACTGTACGGAGTTTCCTCAAAAATGTTGTTATTCTAATAACAAAAATGGAACTGCCTTATAACCCATTTTTGGGTTTATATCCAATGAAAGCCAAAACAGTAATTTAAAAATTATATGCATCCCTGTGTTTATTGCAGTATTATTTATAATAACCAAGATGTGGAAGCAACTCAAGTGCCTATTAATAAATAGATGGCTGGATAAAATAGTTAAAATAATATATACAATGGAATATTATTCAACTATAAAAAGAGAATGAAATCTTACCATTTGCAACAGCATGGATGGTATTATGCTCAGTGAAATAAGGCAGGCAGAGAAATATAAATACCATATGGTTTCACTTACAAGGTCTGTCCAGAAGGTATCCAGCCACGTAATATGAAAAATAGAGATATTTATGAAGAAGATACAACATACATAGGACAATGACACCTCAGTCCCCTTCAAAGTAGGCACCTTGGGACCTCACACAGTTCTCCCAATTGCAATCAGCTTCCCTGTCATATTTTCTTGAATCTCATCAATGGTTTGAAATCTCTTCCCTTTCAAAGGTGATTTTAGGTTTGGGAAAAGCAAGAAGCTGCAAGGCACCAAATCTGGGCTGTAGTGGGGTTGAGTCACCTGGGTGATTTGATGTTTCACCAAAACACTCTGCATGAGATGTGATGCATGAGTGCGTGCACTGTCATGATATAGATACCAGTCACCAGTTGCCAATAGCTGCCACCTTCTGAATCATCCAGATAGGATAATTTCTGTGAAGAAATGTTCAAGCTTAATGCCAAGTTTGATGCAGACTCATTGCTCTACTCACTCAGTCATTTTGAATGTGATAGCCACACAGTACACATGCTCACTCAACAGCATCTACTACCCCCTCCGCCCCAACTAGTACAGTCATTGTTCACACATGTGTACTCCAGTCCACCCTCCTTGGCTGCTGGGTTATATCAATGTAGCGCAGTATTCTCATTATATTAACAATGCCTGGGCTTTTTCCAAACAGATCTCATATATGTGGAATCTGAAGAACAAAATAAATTAACAAACAAAATCAAAACAAACTCCCAGATACAGAGAACAGACTAATGGTTGCCAGAAGGGAGGTGGGCTGAGGGACTGGGTAAAAAAGGTAAAGGAATTAAGAGGTACAAATTATTAGTTAGAAAAATAGTCACAGGGAACATTTCTCCACAGATGATATTCAGGTGATTATGGGATTTAAAGTACAAATAGTGAACAAATAGGAATTACACTGGAGAAAAAGAGCAATAATCATGATATCCTCTCCCAACTAGCCACAAATTATAATTTGGAAAGGAAATAAGACTATTATAAGAGAGAGAAAAAGAATGTGAGCTCACATAAGGAAGGAAGACTGCTTTTGCAAGGATAGGTGTAGGAGAAGTACTGAGAGTAAGGAACAGGAACATGGCAGAGCATGGGAGAAAATAAAGTTTACAGCAACAATATGAAAGGTCAGGAAGCAGGTAAAATGGAGTAAGACCAGGGAAGGGTGCTAAGTGGGATCTGAAATAATAATGTTGACGGGAGACCTGGTTCTTCTTACTGACTCATGTAAACAATTACAGATCAGTAAATCTATTAGCATGCAATCAGAGTTTATTAGTGACCTGTTCCCATGGAAGAGAACAGGCCTACCTAAGGTGTCTGTGTTGCGCGGAGGGAGGGGAGACAGAAGTTCTGAGCAAGACAGGGTGGCAAAAATAAGTGTAACTGAAGGCCTGGTTGGCAAGCCTCCCAGTGACCAGAGGCTGGGTGACCTGAGACAGGGGCGGCCAGGGAGCCAAAGAGAGCCAAAAGAGTGAGTCCTTCATTCTGAGGACTTATATAGTTGGCAGGATGGGAGTAAAAAGTTACATATTGATTGATGGGTAAGTGTGGTGCCAGCTTTCCCAAGGGGATGTGACTACCCGAACTTAGATATGTGTGGGGGTCTGTTAGCCCAAATCCTTATCTTGCTCTAGACTTTCTTTTTTTATCTTGTTGTAAAACAGATATGTGTCAGGAGGCAGTTAATTAAAGTTGCAGCAGTTCCCCCAAAGTTATTCATGAGTTCTTCTTTGGGCACTGTGGACCCTCTCCTGCATTTCATGTCTTCGGATGAAAGCACAGTTTCGAGGCCTTCTTTCCCAGATAGTGGAAATACTGCATAGAATTTCAAGGACTGCCTTCCTTCCTTGCTAACATAGTGTTTCTTGTGATGCTGGAACACCTGGCAATATTATCTGACCAGGCTCAAGGCTGCCGAGTTAGTGGGTGAGACATGTTTCCCTCCTACTCCCTGCCTTGGTTTACTATTCATTCTACCTAAGTGATAAAAGGCATTTCCTGGCAACCAAGATGCTAGACACTGGCCAGTAACAGCAGTGCAGCCTCAGAGTTCTTCTTATGCTATTTCCTGCTTCAATAAAAATATGAAAAATATGTATAATCTGAATAAAAATAATAAAAAATAAAAGACAAAGAGTAGTGATTTAGTTGGAATACAATTGAAGCAAAAGAAAAAATATTAATAGGCTATGTGAAAGGAAAAAAGAGAAATGAAAGAAAAAAACACTCAAGTTCTGAGGAAGAGAGAGGTGAAATTCATCTCAGCTGTTGGTGTTCGTCTTCACACTTCTTTCTGCATCTGTCTCTGGTTTTTTATCCACTCATGGTCCCGACATCGAACTTCTGGCAACACCACCTGTATCTTTTCACCTGCCTTTAGAGGGAGCTTCTGTTTCGATTGAGAGGATGGGGCCTCTGTGCCTCCCCTGGAAGGCACTGTTCAGTTTTCTGGGAAAATTATTGGTGTATTCCCCCCACCCCCACCCTTTGCATCTTAGTCTATCCCAATTTATTTCCAACAATGTATAGTTTCTGATTAAATAGCTGTCCATTTCACATGGAGGGGGACCATTTGCGTAAGAACGTCAGCTCTCTCCTGCTTGTTGCAGATGGCAGCTCTGTGTGCAAGATGAGGCTGGGCAGAGCCCTGAATTCCCCTTGCTGCACACTTTCTGAACTTCTATGATGACCTCAGGGAAATAGGGCCCTAGGACCCAGTCAGTGTACCTTGTCTCCCTGTGAGGAGTTCAAAATGGGCCCTTTTAGGCATTAGTCTTACTGTCTTACTCTGTGGAATTAAATGCCCCCTGAAGTGTTGTTAAGCCTGCACAGTCAATTTTGCAGATCTTCCCTGCTCCTGCTGGAGGTGGGAGCTAGGCTCAAGCTTCCCTTCACCAAGGTTATGTCAAGGAAAGGGGCCAAGGCTGGCCTCAAATAATCTCAGGTGCACAGTTCTCAGCCCACTGCCCTCATAGCATACTGTAGCCTGCACTCTCCACTCTGTGCTGCTGCACCAGGTTGGGGCCAAGAAACCACCTCACTTTGTACCATTTTGATCAATCCAAGGTGCACTGAGCAGGAGCAAATCATAACTTCAATCCTCCCTTCTTGTTGGCAGGGCAGCTGCGCATGTGGGGCCCCTGGCCAGCACACCTGCTCCCTTTTTAACAGTCTCTCTTGGTGCTTTCACCCTAGCTCTGCGCTGCTATCCACCTTTCCATACACTCCACCTCTCCAAAAAATGGAAAGTCTATATCTGTCAAGGCCAGCAGCACCCCTCTTCCTCCACCAGATCCAGGTGCAGACAGTGTCTCTCTCACTCTCTGGCACTCTCCCGGTCAGCATCCATTGCTGCAGCTAGGGTGTGCCACTAGCTGTTTGTGTGTAACCTGGTTTCCCCTGATGACTTTGTGTATCCAAGTTGCTCCTGGCCTGGCTGGATCTGGAGATTCCCCACCTGGGGAGGGAAAGGAGCTGCTAGGCTGCTATCTCTGAGCAGTCTCTCCACTGATGCAGGTACCTGGGTGCAAGCACTGTGGCAGCTGGGCAGCTGCTAGCACCTGCCCTGGGATTTTCTCCGTCCACCTATAAAACCTCCTCACTGCCCATTTTGAAGCATCCTTTGTACTCTTTGGTTTGCAAACTTCATATTAGCTAAGATTCTGTTGACTACTCACTTTGTTTTCCAAAGACCAGCTAAGTGTCCAAGTAGGGTGCAAAAGTAAGTGGACTTGACTCCTACATACTTGTCTGTCATCTTCTCTCTCTCTCAATGCATGGTTTTAATCATTGCTTTAATCAAGATTCTTGCTGGTTTTTTTCTTCTTATTCTTTTCAGTAACAGAATGATATGTCAATACCACCCATATTAATCTTGGATATATCTGCTTGTTTTTCTGTTTTTTCTTTTGGTTGTTTTAGTTTCATTAACATTTATTTGCTTTGCATATTTTGAGGCTATTGTGGGAGAACTGAGTCTCCCAGAAAGATATGTTGAAGTCTTAACCCCTGGAACTTGTTAATGCAGGTTTATTTGGAAAAAAAGGTCTTCGCAGATGCGAGTGAAGATGAGGCCATACTGGATTTTGATAGGTTCTAATCCATAATGACTATCTTCATAAGAAGAGAAAATAGAGACATAGGAAGAAGAATGCCATGTGAAGACACAGATGCACACAAAGAGAATGTCATGTAATGACAGAGGGAGAGACTGGGGTGATGCAGTTGCAAACCAAGGAATTCTAAGGATTAACAGTCACCACAATATGTTAGGAAGAGGCGAAGAAACATTCATTATACTCAAAGGGAGACTGGCCTTGCCAACACCTTGATTTCAGACTTCTAGCCAACAGAATTGTGAAGGAACAAGTTATTAGTGTTTTAAATCACTCAATTTGTTACAGTAGTCCTTGAAAATCAATAGAGAGGCTATGTTATTAGATGCTTAGAAATTTAAAGTTTGTATCTTTTTTAGTTGAAATGAAACTTTTAGCATTCTTACATATACTAGTTTATCCAAGATTTTTGTCATAAAGTTGACTCTAATATTAATACTACTGTCCCTGTTTTCTTTTAAGTGTTTTCATGGTGTATCTTTCTGTATCTGTCCACTTGCAAATTTTGTGTATTCATTTGTCTCCTATATCTAAAACAGATTTTTTAAAGATTTCATTTATTTATTTTTAGACAGAGAGGAAGGGAGGAAGACAAAGGGAGAAACATCAATGTGTGGCTTCCTCTCAAGGCATGTGCCCTGACTGGGAATCGAACCAGCGACCCCATGGTTCATAGTACAGTACTCAATCCACTGACCACAGCAGCCAGGGCAAATTTTTTAAAAATAAGCTCAATAATCTCTGTCATTTAATTGAATTATTTAGTTTTCTTGCATTCAGTGTCAATTTTTGTATTTAAATCTACCATTTTCTTATTTGCTACTTAACCATCTCTTCATATTCTTTTTCATTTCCTACTTTCTTTAGGAATTATTATTGTTATAATTATTAATTACCATTCCCTGCATTCAATTGTTATTAGCTTTTTATCCTAGAAAATCTAACATGCATTCTTGAATAAAATCCAATATAAATCAGTACATTTATCATTGATTAGCAAAGCAAGGACACTATAGCACTATATCTATATATAATTATCTTCTACCATACATATTCTTCTTTTAATTATTTGAATTATGTATGTGTATATATGTATATATATACCTATTAACTCCCATAATACATTGTTATTGTTGCAATAAACTTGATATTCATTTATATTTATTTACATTTTACCCTTTCTATTATTCTTTATTCCTTTATATTCTCTTGCTTTTCCATCTGGGGTCATTTTTTTTCTTCTTCCTAAAAAACCTGATTTAGCATTTTATTTAGTGTGTGTCTTTTGTTGATAAAGTCTCTCAGATCTGTGTATTTTTTGTATTTGAAAATTATTTATGCTTTGTATCTGAAAGTACAAAATTCTGGGTATAAAATTCTAAATTGATATATTTTTTTCTTTCAGCACTTTGAATACATTATAATTGTCCTCACTTTTTTAATATTTATGTTGAAAATTTACCTGCTAGAGTTATTGTTATTACTTTAAAGTAATACATTTCTCTGCCTCCAACTCCAGGCTACTTTTAAGATTTTTTTTTTTTTTTTTTTTTTTTGGTCTTTGGATTGTAGTTTTACTATTATGGGTACACATATGGTTTAAAAGTACTTCTCCTGTTTGAGATCCGGCTTCATGAATATGTAACTTGATATTACTTGTCAGTTTATGGAACATTCTAAACTATTATTAAAATATTGATCTTCCACATTTTATTGTTCATGTGTTTCTGGGAGTTGAATTGCATATGTTACAACTTTTTACCTTATTCCATATTCCTTTTACTCTTTTTTTTGCATTTTCCTTGCTTTACCTCCCCATTCTTCCATATGAATAACTTCTTCTGATCTGTGTTTCATTCAAAGGTTGCTTCACTTGTGACCAGTTTGCTCATAAACTCAAATGTGAGTTTTTAAATTCAGTTATTTATTTACATTCTAGGTTTTGTTTCTCCATATTGCCTGGATGTGTTAAATGCCTATTTGCATTGAGAGATTATCATGAAGTGTTGCTTAGTGGCACTGATGGGAATCCATTACATTTGGGTAAAGCAGATAGGAAAAAAGTGAAAATCAAATAATAATCTAACTTTTGTAAGTGGAAGGAATATGTGCTAAGCATAGCACAAAAGCTGGAGGAGGGACGAGATCACACAATAAGACGGTAGAGATATAATATCTACTTAAGACTCATATTAGCAGAACATCAGAGAATACTCCCTCACTAGCTACTCTCCAATAGGCTAATAAATATAGAGTAAATAACAACAGCAAAATGCTAACTATAGAACTGCAGGAGACAAATTCCTTCTGGAGCACAGAGCAGAGGAAAGATCCAAAGCTAAGAATAAATCAGACATTGAGAAATAACCTCTGCAAAATCAGCCGACAATCTAAACAGGAGGACTCATGACAAAGAGGTGAAGAACCCTTTTGAGGCAAAACTATTTCGTTTCCTTATTGTGTTGGTGGTAATGAATCTAAACATTAAAATTCACACTAAAAAAATCAGTTTTGCTGAATGGTAACTAAAAAAAAAAAGAAAAAGGGAAGAAAAATGTTTTCTCACTAACAAAACCTAAGATAATACATTGCTAACAGACTTACTCATCAAGAAATATTAACATTTAATATTTCTTAAGGCAAAGGGAGCATGGCATTTTTTGGAAATTTAGATCTAGAAAAAGAAATGTAGGTCATTGGAAATGGAATATATGGTAGTAAAATAAAATTCATATTATTTACTTATTTTAATTGCTATAGAAAATAATTGACATCCTAAATTATTAAATGTCCCATTTAAAATTATTAAATGTCCCTAGTATTAAATGAGAGATAGACAAAGCCATGATTAGCACTGGAGGCTTTCAACACTTCTTCCTCAGTTGATAGTACAAGTAGGCAGAAAATCAGTAGGCCTCAACAACCCAAATTGTAATCTAGACTTTGACAAATGAATCTAACTATATTACAAGCCGATAACATAATCACACTAAATAGTGTGGGGAAAAAAGTGTATGACCTAATTACTTTTGGGAAACAATGATTTGAACCAGATATATCATGAGGCTAAAGACAAAAAGAACTGTACATAAATACTGTATTCTAACTGGTAATTTTTTTTCTCACAGGGGTACAAATCAGTCATTCTAAAACTACTTTACATATACACTGTTTGAATTAAAATAATATGTATTTAGACAGTAAAAGCCAGGTTTTTCACTGTATATATATACTTGTATATACAATAAAAATATAACATTATATGATATATTCAACTCCAATCCAACATCATGCATTCAATCCATCATCACCTCATTGGTTGTTTGTTGTATCTTTCTCTGACAATATACATGTTATATACATATATAATACACAATAAATAGATATAATAAATTATATTAATATGTAAGAGAGAAATAGAATAACTTGATCTCTAACTATCATTTTGGGCTCCTTAAAGAAATGGACAATTTCAGGGCTTGAATGGGATTATAAAAATAATTCTGGAGCACCTTTTGGTGCCAGAATTAAGAAAATGTTTTTTAAAAGAAGAAACATAAAAACATGGGGCCATTCCAAAAGTCATAGGAACCAATGTGAAAGAGCTCTCAGGGACCAAAATTGGAATCATTTGAGCAGAAAAATGAAAAAGTGATAGTACTGGGTTATAGCCCAAAGAATAAAATAAATATCCATAAGTCCATAGTGATACAAACACATAAGTGAATAAATAAATGTTATAAAATGTCACTTGTCCTTACAGGAAAATTTCAATTAATGAAAATAGAAGAATGGATGAAATGGAAAGTCACCACTAGAATGCCACAGTAATAATTGCAGCAAAGAAAATCCACTGATAAATGATAAATTTAGCAAAAGAAATATTAAAGAGAAATAGGGTATTTGTGTATCTTCAAAGTATCTCTCCTGAAATATTAACTACTATGGAAAATTTTACACATGTCCACAAATTCTTCAATACTACTTCCCAGTGGTGAAGTTTATTTCTTTACCCCTTAGGCATGGGTCAGATGTAGTGAGTCACATCTAACAGAATAAGGAAAGGAAAAATAGTAACATTACAGAGAGATCCAAGATGGTGGAGGAGTGAGTGGAAGTTACACTAACCTCCTCCCAGGACCAATCTGGAATTTCAACTAAACTGTGGAGAAATCATCTGTAACAAACAACTGAACAATAGCAAGAAAGAGGCCTTATAACCATGGACAAACAGAAAAATGAGCTTCAGCACAACATGACTGCTAAGGAATGCGGAGGAGACGCAGGAGGGCTGACTGGGCACCCACAGCAGCAGCTCAAGCACCAGAGGGATATTTAAGCGGACAGTTGGATCTCCCTGAGAAATGTGGGATCTAAACCTTAAGCTGGGATCTCCAGCCTAGTGCACCAGAGCCCAAAAGTACACAGATAATATGCAGCAGAGAAAAGTGGCAAGGCTTCTCTCTGCCAGAAACAGACAGTTGGAGATGCAAAGAGCCACTTAAAGGGCCAACACATAAATTTTCATTTGCAGTCACTTACCCTGGACTCTGGCAAAGGGGGGAAGAGTGGGCTAGGGATGCTTGAGGAGAAACTGGGGATGGAGACTTTGGGGAGAGAACTAAGAAAGTAGCTGCTTTGGATCCCAGTGCTGAGTCATTACCCATACTGCAGCAGCCATCTTGCTCAGACAGACCACTCCCCTCTGAGTGACATCAGCCTGAGGGGAAGCAATAGTCCCGCACCTAGGAGAGACTCTGCCTTGGCCTTATGATGCTTAAGCCTGACTGCTGAATGCAGAGTGACTAGATTAACAACTAAAAGAGATAGCCACAGACAGTAGATCCCTGGTAATCTAGAACAGGCTGCCTAAGGTCAGACAGGGTCACCATCTAACATCACCAGATGTGGATCCAGAAAGAAAAAACAGTGGTAAATACTAGATGCTACGGAGATGAAATCCACTATGGTCTTCTCCATGATTTATATTTTCTTTTCTGCATAGCTTATAACATATTAAAAATATAAAAATAAAGTTTGGAGAACACTTTTGTAAAAACTCTCATAAAGGGATACTTCACCTAGACCTATGATTTTTTCTTCTCTATGAAGTACCCCTGAAATAATGGGGAATCCCTCCCGACCCCACCAGCCATGTTCACATTTTATGACTTTGCACCATCATACAGTTCTTTTCGGTCCAGAACTGCACACCACATCCAAGACGAGCTGATCAGATTGTGAGCAGAATCATGCTTTAACAATTGGACAGAAGCTTGGTGAACTTCTGATATCAAAGAACTTGCATTAGATAAGCTCTCGTTGCTTCCTGGTATAATGTTTGATTCACAGCTTCTTTGAGACAGTAGAGACAGTAAAGTATAATTAATGCTTAAATTAGTTATAATTACTTAATACTACTGGGAACAAAATAATCTTTATATATGTATATACAGGTATATATACACATATGTACTATGTGTATATATGTGTATGTACAGACATGTATATACTTTGATAACCAGGTAAAAAAAACAAATTTATAATCAAAATAAGTAGTCAAGATCTTACAGCCAGAAAAAAATTACATGTGCATAAACCTTTATTATTATTTGAAGGCTATGGAGTCAGCATATCAATTTATATCCTACCAAAGAGAGTGATCATGCTATAATTTTGAATATCAAATCAGATCTAGAAATGCCTTAAATAAATTCATACTTCTATTGCTATTGAGTGGAAACAGTTGAATTGTGCATTTTCCTTGAAAACTTCATTCATTCCCAGAAAAGCTTTTTCTAAGCCTTGTTTGAAAATCAGGTCTGTTCTACTCCCACTTAAATAAACATCATCATCAAAAGGTGCCATATTACCTGTTTTGATTTTTCTCAAGGTCATTGGCAATTGAAAGATTCACTATACATTTGAAAGGCTCACCTCTTGTAAGGAATGACAATATTGCAGGCATTTATTTTGCATGTAAATTTGATATAATTATGGAGTAACAAACAGAGTACACACTTTGGAATTAGATGAAGGATATAACATTAACCAGTATTGTGACTTTTGACAGTCTTTAAATTTTGTAAGCTTCATATATGATCTGAAGGTAACAGTGGATTAACTGTAATAAAGTGTGAAGTGACCTAGATAATACCTTGTACAGTATAATCACTCACTAAAATTTAGCTTTATGATCCTTCTTCCTCCTTTCTTTGCTCTCTTCCTCTCTGGACCTAGGAGCAAAAATAAGATATGATTTCTCCTTTGTGAGTACACAATGACTTTGATTTACTTCCAAACCTAATGGAGTTGAGGGAGGAAGAATTTGGTAAACAAGCAATATAATTTAGAAGATGATATAATGGAGAAATGAACAAAAAGTATATAACCTTAGAAGGGTAAGATATTTTGATTCCAGAATACTACAAAATATATCCATTTAACTTAAAAGTTACATGATGTGTATGAGTCTGTCTTGTGAAGGATGAGGCTGAATGGGGGTGGGACTCCTGCCTAAAGGATCCAGCTTCAATCCAACTCTTAATACTTGTGTAAATCAAAGACTTGAGAAGGTTTCACTACATTGTTCTCCCCTTATTTACAAAGGAAAAGCTAAACAAGATCCTTTAGCTTAAAAAAAGTGGAGGGATTTAGCAAAACGGAAAAGGACCCATGGACATGGGACAAGAGTGTGGTGATTGCTAGGAGGAGGAAGGTATAAGGGGACTAAATGGTAATGGGAAAAAATACAGTAAGATTGAATTTAAAGAAAAGGAATGGAAAAGGTCCACTAGTTTCTAACTCCACTTCTACTTTTGTATATATTTCAGAAGTAAAGGATATTTAACTTATGAATATCCCTATTTTTACTTCTGGAAGACAGATTTTCATAGTATCTTTCTAATCATATCTCATCCAAAGGATTTTGTTCATTAAAATCAGTAAGTCCAAGGCACTTTGGTATATATTTAAGCCAATCTATTTTATCTTTCACTGTCTGCTGAAAAAAAAGTACCTTCTAGCAAGCAGCTGAATTTTGTTGATTCTTTGTGGTCCATTATCAGCCAGCCAAGACTCAAGGTCATTGTTTTAGAGTGTCAGCTCCCTGGCAGAGTTCCCATGACCTGACGAGGGCCTTTCAAGTTGGTAAATGGGTACAGACTATTTTGGGCTCTATGAAATGCAATTCATCACCCTGCCCAGTGCTCCCAGCTAGTCTTGACTGTGTCTGATTATTTGGCACTTTCAGCAGATGAATGAAGCTCCTTACTTTCTCTGATCTTCTGTGAAGGTAAGATTGGTCAGTTGTAATTTTTTTGCTATAAAGCAGTTGACTTCTGCCAAAGATTATATAACCCAGTCACTTCACCAAATCTCAGAACACTAACAAATAACCCCACATTGATTTTTCTAGTTCAAACACATTGATGTATATTGTTAAATTATTATTTACTAATGTTATAAATAATTAAGGCTTATTTGGGTTTTTTGGTAAACTCCATATCTTACCTTTTCATGTCACTTTTGGCTACTATCATTATTAATTTATTATTTCTGGTTTTTTAACCATTGAATTTTCCTATTCTACCTTTTAAATAAAAAACTCGGTTCATTTATTTCTAAAATTTCTTATTTTTCTATATTTAAGGTCATAAATTATTCAATGTTCACTGGCTTTTTTATATCTAGGTGTATCTTTGCTATAAATTTTGAATAGCAATTTCCATTTTTATGTTTTCTCTAACAATCCTCTATGATTGTGTGCGTTATGT
Organism: Mormoops blainvillei; assembly: GCA_004026545.1. Classification (NCBI taxonomy): domain Eukaryota; kingdom Metazoa; phylum Chordata; class Mammalia; order Chiroptera; family Mormoopidae; genus Mormoops; species Mormoops blainvillei. Next base: position 23,642 of record PVJD01007287.1, on the reverse strand, counting down.
ATGTATACGCTTTACTTTTCAGTGAGTGCAATTATTTGCTCCTGCTTTGTTGTTAATTCTTAATTGTGTTATGTTTTGTTTAATGGGTATAGGTTACATGAAATCAATTTTTGTGATTTGTTAAGATTTTATTTGGGTCCTAATTCATAATCAGTATTTGTGAATGTTTTATATGTGTCTTTTAAAAAGTACAGTTTGTAAAATTCTAAGTAATACATATTTGTTTGCTCAAATAAATTTATTTCATTATTCAAATTCAAAAAACAATGTGCAATTTCTACAGAATTCAAATTTTATTTGTTCCAACATTTTATTATTCAATATGCTTACACTTATTTTGGTCTACTTATCTATTCTGTCATTTCTGAGAAAGGTGTAATAAACTCTCACTAGGTTTGTGGCTTTGTCAATTTGTCCTCCATGGCTAATCATTTTTCTTTTATGTATTTCAAGCTGTATTGCAAAGTACATAAATATTAATTACTATAATATTTTCATGGTGGATTATTCTTTTCATCAAAATGAAAAAATTTGTTTATTTCTTTTAAAGTTTTTATCTCAAATTCTACTTGATCCTGCTTACTCTGTTTTGTTTGCAATTTAAAAATATCTTCTTAATACATGAAATTTATTTACTTCTATTGATAATACATTTTACTGTATTTGGATATTCTCCATTATATTTAGTGCTTTATATTTATCTTGAGTCCTAATTATCTCTTTCACCCACATTTTGGTCTTTATATATCACATTTCCTTCAAGGATTTTTTAATTGTTGTTCCCTTAATCATCTGTTAGTTATTAATTCTATTTCCATTTTTCACATTTTTGCCCTAAGGTGTAAACGTATGTATTTAAAGTTATATTTTTCAAATAGGATCTTGCTAGCATTAATTCATATCTATATTACCATCTTCTCACAATCCTTTCAATTCTTTACCCCGTAAGGCATAGAAATAATCCCACCTATCCCTTTTATTTTCTCTACTGGGTATAAGGTTTTCCATCGGTTGACTCTGGTTTCTATCTATCATGGTACAGATTTTTCCTAAGTAGTTGGTGATTATATTTCTGAGTGTATTTTTTTTTCCATTTGAGAGCTATTTGGCCTGATTGGGAGCACACTGCGAGTCTATGCAGTGTGACTGAGGGGAGAGTGAGAGGTACCACCTACGGGTTTCTGGGGCAGTTGCACCACGTTGACACCAGTGCCCAAATTCATTGCTTCTTCCCTTCTGCCCTTAGCTAGGCTGCTTTCTCGCTTTGCATATGCTGTGTGGGAGAGATGAACTGTTGTACAGGTGTCTAAAAGCTGGCCTAGTTAGGTGTCTGAGCTGATCATAATGTTTAGGGACACTGGCTCCCATTCTAGACCCAGAATCTTCTATATTCAGTATTAGAGAGACTCTGGAAATCCTTCTACCATGTTAACTATCTTCTGTGCCTCTTTTTCTCTTTGGTTTTATTTATATTTTTCATCTAAAAGCATCTCTTTTATGTTTCAGATATTTGTTTACTATCTACCAAAAGTAAACCTTTATGTTTATAGCGACTTTTCTGATTTACTGTAATTTTGTTCACATTTTGTTGTTGATGTGTTGTTGTTGTTGTTTTGGTTTAGTTCAGTTGATTTTTCATTTACTATTTCTTACTATGTGAAGCCATTTGGGGTGGGGTTGAGGGAAGTTGTAGGCATAAAGCTCACCTGGTCATATTGAAAATAAAAATTTCTTTCTTGCTAGGACATTATCCATTTTTATTCAGTTGTCATATTCATGGTATTAGACTCTAATAATTTTAAAATAAATCTTTTTTATAGTTTTTATGAATTTTTTATTAAGTGCCCATCAGCAAATAAGTGGATCAAAAAACTATGATACATTTACCTAATGGAATACTACACAGCAGAAGGAAAGAAGAAACTCCTACCCTTTATGACATCATGGATAGAACTGGAGAGCATTATGCTAAGTGAAATAAACCAGGTGGTAAAAGACTAATGCCATATGACTTCACTATAAATAAAACCTAATCAACAAAACAAACGAGCAAGCAACATAGACCAGAGACACTGAAATAAAGAACAACAACAACAAAAATGGGACAGCTGTCATAGCATAATCAATAAAATATACCAAAAAAAAAAGAAAAATGGCACAAATATCTTAAGGTGGTAATAAGAACTTGTTCTTAGACTCCAGATTAACTATAAAAATCTGAGAGAAAAATAAAAGTAATAAAGAACAAACTGACAGTAACCTGGGGGGAGTGAAAAGGGGATAACCAGGGAAAGAAGGGGGAGGGTTGTCAAGGAACATGTATAAAGGACCCATGGACAAAGCCAAAGGGGGGAAGGATTGACGGTGGGAGGTGGGAGTGGGGGGGGGTGGTGAGTGGTGGCAGGAAAATGGAGACAGTGAAGTTGAACAATAGTTAAAAGATTTTAAAACAAAAAGTTAAAAAAAAAAGACTCCCATTGAAATATTATAAAAAGCGTGATTTAATTTAGCCTGCTCTAAACTTAACACTAAAAGGGTAGTTTTGTGCTAATGTCCATCATTTGGAAAAGGTTTTATTTTTAATTTAGTTGACAGAAATTTCCACTTTAATATATTAAAAATTGTTGAATGTGGAGAGTCATTGTATTACAGGAAAAAACTCTACTTTTCTGTATGTTTGAAATTTTTCCTACTTAAAATTTTAAATACATGTTATACACACAGAAAAATCATTTTCTTATTCTATTACAGTTCTCCCAATTTTTCCCCTTTGTCCTCCCCTGCCCATCCCACCTCCTGCTCCCACAGTCACTTCCCACACTGTTGTCCATGTCCGTGGATCATTCATACACATTCTTTGTCTAGTCCCTTCTCCTTCTTTCCATCATTATCCCCCTCCAGCCTCCCCTCTGGTCACTTTCAGTATGTTCCATGTTTCTATGCCTGTGGTTCCATTTTGTTCATTAATTTATTTTGTTCATTATATTCCTCTTACAGATGAGATCATATATTTTTCTTTCACCAACTGACTTATTTCACTTAGTATAATATTCTCCAGTTCCATCCATGCTGTTGCAAAAGGAAGGGGTTCCTTCTTTCTGTTGCCTAGTATTCCATTGTGTAAATGTACCACAGTTTTTTGACCCACTTATCTACTGATGGGAGCTTAGACTATTTACAGTACTTGGTTGTGGAAAATAGTGCTGCTATGAACATAGGGGTGCATAAGTTCTTTTGAATTAGTGAATCAGGATTCTTAGGGTACATTTGACCCCAGCAGTGAAATCACTGGGTCAAATGTAAGTCCTGTTTTTAGTTTTTTGAGGAAATTCCATACTGTTTTCCAAAGTGGCTGTACCAGTCTGCATTCCCACCCACAATGCACTAGAGTTCCCTTTTCTCCACATCCTTGCAGCACTTGTTGTTTCTTGATTTATTAATGATGGCAATTCTGACAATTATGAGGTGATATCTCATCATGGCTTTAATTCATATCTCTCTGATGGCTAGTGATGAGCATCTTTTCATATATCTATGGGCAATCTTTATGTCCTGCTTGGAGAAGTATCTATTCCAGTCCTTTGCCCATTTTTAATTGGATTTTTTTTTTTGTCTCCCTGGTGTTGAGTCATACGAGTTCTTTATATATTTTGGAGATCAAACCCTTTTCCAATATATTATTGGCAAATATATTCTCCCATACAGTTGGTTCCCTTTTCATTTTGATTATGGTGTGTTTAACTGTTCAGAAGCTTTTAAGTTTGATGTAGTCCCATTTTTGTTTGTTTGCTTGCTTCTTTTTGCCTTTATTTTTCTTGCTCTAGGAGATATATTGGCAAAAAACATCTGAAATTTTACCACCTATATTTTCCTCTAGGACTTTTGTGGTGTCATGACTTAAATATAAGTCTTTTATCAATTTTGAGTTTATTTTTGTGTATGGTATAAGTTGGTGGCCTAGTTTCATTTTTTTCATGTACCAGTCCAGTTCTCCCAACACCATTTATTAAAGAAGCTATCTTTACTCCATTGTATGCTCATGCACCCTTTGTCAAATATTAATGGACTGTAGATGCATGGGTTTATTTCTGGGCTCTATATTCTGTTCCATTGATCTATGCGTCTGTTCTTATGCCAGTACCAGATTGTTTTGATTAGAGTGGCCTTATAGTATAGTTTGATATCAGGTATTGTGATCCCTCCTACTTTGTTCTTCTTTCTCAAAATTGCTGAGGCTATTCAGGTTCATTTATGGTTCCATACAGGTTTTTGAAATATTTGTTCTAGATCTGTGAAATATGCCATTGGTATTTTAATAGGCATTTTGTTGAATCTATAAATTGCTTTGGGTAGTATGGACATTTTAATGATATTAATTCTTCCAATCCATGAACACAGTACATGATTCCATTTATTTGTATCTTCCTTAATTTCTTTCCTCAGTGTTCTATAGTTTTCCAAGTACAGGTCTTTTAACTTCTTGGTTAAATTTATTTCTAGGTACTTTATTTTTCTTGCTGCTAGAGTAAATGGCATTTTTCCCTAGTTTCTGATAGCTCATTGTTGGTGTACAAAAAAGGCCATTGATTTCTAAATATTGACTGTGTACCCTGCTATTTTGCCAAATTCACTTTTTAAGTCAAGTAGTTTTTTGCTGGAGACTATAGGGATTTCTATGTACGCTATCATGTCATCTATAAATAATGACAGTTTTACTTCCTCCTTTCCAATTGGATGCCTTTTTTTTCTTGTCTGATTTCTGTGGCTAGAACTTCCAATACTATGTTGAATAGAAGTGGCAAAAGCAGACACCCTTGTCTTGTTCCTGATCTTAGGGGGAAAGCTTTTAGTTTTTGCCCATTGAGCATGATGTTGGCTGTAGTTTTATCATACAGGCCTTTATTATATTGAAGTATGTGCTTTCTGTTCTCACTTTTCTGAGTGTTTTTATCATAAATCAGTGTTGTACTTTATCAGTTGCTTTTTTAGCATCTGTTGATATGATCGTGTGATTTTTGTCCTTTATTTTGCTTATGTGATGTATTTCATTTATGTATTTGTGAATATTGTCCCATCCTTGTATCCTTAGGATGAATCCCACTTGATCATAATTGTCTTTTTAATATATTTTTGAATCAGGACTCCCAGTATTTTTTTTTTGAGGATTTCAGCATCTATGTTCATCAGAGATATTGGCTTGTAGATTTCTTTATTTGTTGTGTCTTTACCTTGCTTTAGAATTAGGATGATACAGGTCTCATAGAAAGAATTTGGGAGTCTTCCCTCTTCTTGAATTTTTTGGAATAGTGTGAGAAGGACAGGAGTTAGTTCTTCCTTAAATCCTTGTAAAATTCACCTTTGAAGTCATCTGGTCCAAGACTTTGGTATGCCAGTAGTTTTTTTATTACTGTTTCAATTTCACTTGTTGTCATTGCCTGTTCAGACTTTCTCTTTCTTCTTGACTCAGTTTTGGTACATTGTACATTTCTAGAAATTTGTCCATTTCACCCTGGTTGTCCAATTTCTTGGCATATAGTTGTTCATAGTAATTTCTTATAATCTTTGTATTTTTGTGGTATCAGCTGTTACCTTTCCTCTTTCATCTCTGATTTTATTTATTTGGGTCCTCTCTCTTTTTCCTTAGTCAGGCTGGTTAAAGGTTTGTCACTTTTGTTTATCTTTGCACAGAACCAGCTCCTGGATATATTGATCTTTTGAATTGTTCTTTTAGTCTCTATATCATTTTATTCTGTCCTGATGTTAATTATTTCCTTCCTTCTACTTGCTTTGGGCATTGTTTGTTGTTCTTCCTCCAGTTCTTGTAGATGTAGGGGTAGGTTGTTTATTTGAGGTTTTTCTATCTTTTTTAGGTAGACCTGTATTGCTATGAACTTCCGTCGCAGTACTGCCTTTGCTGTGTCCCATAGTTTTTGGGTTGCTGTATCTTTGTTTTCATTGGTTTTCAGATATAGTTTTTATTTCTTCCTTTCTCTCATTGTTAGCCCATTGATTATTTAATAACATGTTATTCAGTCTCCATGTATTTCAATGTTTTGAATTTTTTTAAGGTTGGTTTCTAGTTTCTAGCCCTGTGATCTGTGAAAATTCTTGATATGATTTCAATTCTTTTGAATTTGTTGAGTCTTGTTTTGTGTCCTACAATGTGGTCTATCTTTGAAAATGTCCCATGTACATTTGAAAAGAATGTGTATTTTGCTTTTTGGAGTAAAATATTCTTTATATATCAATCAAGTCCATTTGATCTAGAGTGTTGATCAGTGCCACAAAATCCTTGTTGATTCTTTATTTGAAAGATGTATCTATTGTTGACGGTGTGGGATTAAAAATCCCCTATAATGATTGTGCTGTTGTCAGTATCTTTCTGGAAAACCTCCAGGATTTTATTTATATATTTAGGTACTCCTCTATTGGGTGCATATGTTTACAAGGGTTATATCCTCTTGTTGGACTTTTCCTTTAAGTATTATGCGGTGACCTTCTTTATACCTTTTTATGGCTTTTTTTGTGAAGTATACTTTGTCTGATATAAGTATTGATACCTCAGCTTTCTTTTTGTGCCTGTTTGCTTGGATTATTGTGTTCCATCCCTTCACTTTTAACCTGTTTGAGTCATTTGTTCTGAGGAGGGTCTCTTGTAAACAGAATACATGTGGGTCATGTTTTCTTATACATTTGGCTACCCTATGTCTTTTGATTAGAGCATTTAATCCATTTATGTTTAAGGTTATTATTGATAGATGCTTATTCATTGCCATTTTTCTGTACCTACATTTCTGTCTCTCTTTCTCTCTCTCTCTCTCTCTCTCTCTCTCTCTCTCTCTCTCTATATATATATATATATATATATATATATATATATATATATCTTCTCTTTTTTATAGCAGTCATTTAGCATCTCTTATATTGCTGGATTGGTGGCAATGGACACTTTTTGCCTTCATTTTATGGGGAAGCTCTTTATTTCACCCTCTATTTGAAATGACAGCCTTGCTGGGTAGAGTTGTCATGGTTGCAGGTCCTTGCTTTTTGTTAACTGGAATATTTCATGCCAGTCCCTTCTGGCTTATAGTGTTTCTGTTGAGAAGTCAGCTGATAGCCTTATGGGGGCTCCCTTGTATATTACTAGATATTTCCCTCTTGCTACCTTTAGGATTCTCTCTTTTTTTAAATTTACCATTTAAATTATGACATGTCTTGGAGTAGGCCCCTTTGTGTTCATATTGATTATGACTTTCTGTTCTTCCTGAACTTGCGTGACTTTTCCCCTCACCAAGTTAGGGAAGTTTTTGTCATTATTTTTAAACAGTTTTTCTGTTCCTTACTCTTTGCTTCTCCTCCTGATATTCTTATGATGTGAATGTTGTTATATTTCATTGTCCTTAAGCTCCCTTAAACTATCCTTGTTCTTTTTGAGTCTTTTTTCATTCCATTGTTGTGACTGGGTATTTCATTCTACCTTGCCTTACAGCTTGCTGATTCAGTCCTCTACTTCATCTAGCCTGCTTTTAATTTATTCTAGTGTATTTTTCATTTCAGATAGTGTATCCTTCATTTCTTCATGGTTATTATTCATAGTTTCTTTTATCTTTTTTCTTTTTTTGTACTGTTGTAGTTCCCACCGAGCTCCCTGTGGTTGTCACTGAGTTCCTTGAGCATCCTTATAACAATTATTTTGAATTCTATGTCTGATAAATTGTTTGCCTCAATTACATTTAGCTCTTTTCCAGGGGATTCCTCCTTTCCTTTTGATTGGGGGTTCTTTATTCTTCTTTCCACTTTAGGTGACTCTTTGTTTGTTTCTGTGTCTCAGGCTGTTCTTCTTTGCCTGCCTGTCTCATTGGGTGGACTTCTGTGGTGGAGTTCTGTGATACAGTCTCTTTGATCTCCTGATCTGGATGCTCTAGGGTTGCCCTTTATTCAGTTTATGTGGGCTCTCTAGCTGTATTTGCCTTTTGTTTATTGGTGGCTCATTCACTGCTGGGTTCTCTCCTGCACCTGGTTGACTGGGAGTCATAACCCTCTCCATGTTTTGTATGCTGTTGTACAGGTGCTGGTTAACAAAGCAGTATTACCCAGAACCAAACCCACACCAATGAAAACATCTCCCTACCACAACACCAATATCAACAGCAATTAAGCAAAGATTAATAAAGATGGAGAGTGATTAAAATATTATAAAATAGGCAAAAGGGAATATGAGATGACTAAAAGAGAGAAAAAGGATTTTGAGTGGGAAGAGGGAGGAGAAATATAAAAGTAAAGACTAGAAACAAAGTGAAGAAAGGGAGAAAATATAATTTAAAATGTAATTAAAACAGGGGAAGGCAATGTCAAAATGGAGTAAGAAAAGGAAGAGTATACTAAGAGGTTTGAAATAAAATTGAAAATGTAGTGAACCAAAGGAAATAAAATTGCATAAAAACCACAATAGGTTCAATAACAATGACAGCTGAGCAAAGATTAATAAAGGTGGAAAGAAAATAAGAATGTTATACAAAAGAGAAAAGAGAGCATGAGATATCTACAGTAAAGAATAGTGATTTTGGGAGAATGGGGGAGGAAAAATAATAAGAGTAAGGAATAGAATTCAGGCTAAGAAAGGGGAAAAATTCCTAACTCAAATAAGTAAGGGCAGAAGGAAGGCAAAAAGGGGTAAGACAGAGGAGAGTAAACTATAAGATTTTTAATTTTTAAAAAAATGTGAATAGGAATACCATTGAAGAAGAACAGTAATAACCATATTATCCATGTGAGACAAGCCACAATGTATAAAGGTGGAAAGGAAATCAATATTATAAGAAGGGGAAAGAGAATGTGAGCTGACTACAGGAAGAAAGAGTGCTTTTGAGAGGATAGAGGGAAGAGAAATGGTAAGAGTGAGGAACAGGAACAAGGAATAATGCACGGGAAAATAAAATTTACACTGAAAATAAGGAAGGGTAGGAAGAAGGCAAAATGGAGTAAGTAAGGGAAAGGTACAATGTGAGATTTGAAATAGCAATAAAATAAAAAATAGTATTAAATCTAAATAAAAAATAATAAAAAAGACAAAGAATAGTGAATTAGTTGGAATACAATTGGAAAAAAAGAAAAAATGTCAAAAGCTACGTGAAAGGTAAAGAAGCCCCACAAATTCTGAAGAAGAATGAGGTGAAATTCATCTCAGCAGTTTACTGTTCACCTTCTGATTTCTATTTCTGGATCCGCTTCTGGTGTTTTATTAGCTCAGGGTCCTGGGACAGGTCCTCCAACTTCTGGCAGCACCGTCTGTATCACCTTCACCTGCCTCTAGAGGGAGCTTCTGTTACAATCAGGAGGTTGGGACCCCTGGGTCTCTCCTGGAGGGCACTGTTCAGTTTTATGGGAAAATTCTAGGTGTGTTCCCCCTGCCCCTGCACCACCCATCTTGGTCTGTCCTAGCTTTATTTCTAATAATGTATAGTTTTTGATGAATTGGCTGTTTCAAGGGAGGGGCCAATCTGTGTAAGAGGGTCAGCTATTTCCTGCTTGGTGATGATGGCAGCTTGGTGTGCAAGCCAAGGCTGAGTGGGACCCTGATTCCCCCTTCATGCACCAATTTCTGATCTCCCTGCCTTGCTGACCTCAGTGAAATAGGGACCTAGGAACCACTGTATTTTTCCTCCCTGAGAGAGAAGTTCAAAATTGGTCCTTTAGTCAGTCCTCTTTCTGTCTTTCTCTTGCAGAAATGCACTCTGCAGGGGGTTCTTGAGCCTGACCTGCCTGTTTTGCAGACCTTCCTTGTAGGTGGTACTTTCAATCCTGCAGGAGATGGGGGCTGGGTGAGACCTTCCCTTCCTAGAGGTTCGATCTCTGCCAGGGAAAGAGGCTCTGTTTGGCTGTAAATAATCTTATGTGCTCACCTCCCACCCTTCCAGCTCTCAGCCCACTGCTCTCAAAGCAGAGTCCTGAACTCTCTGCTCCGCATAGCCTCCTCGATCCCTTTCTGATCTTTCAGCCCAGCTGCACTGAGTGGGAGCAAATCACACTCTCAATCATTCCCTTTGCTGGGAGGGCAGCGGTGCAGGGTCCCTACCCAGCACGCCTCACCTCCCCTTTTAAAAAGTCTCCCTCTGCACTCCCACTCCAGCACTCAGTTATTTTCCAGCTTTCTGTACACACTACCTCTCCAAAAAGCCAAGAGTCTCTCACTGTCATGGCTGGCCTCGGCCGGCCTCCTCTGCCCGACCAATGTGCACACAGAATTCCTCTCTCTCGCTGGCACTCTCCTGGTTGGCGTTTGCTGCTGCAGCTATAGGTGTGCTGCTTGCTGTGTGTGTGTGGGTAGCCTGGATATCCCCAACTTTGTGTATCCAAGTAACTTCTGGCCCAGGTCTGGGGGTTCCCTGCCCTGGGATGGGAGGGAGCCTCAAAACTGCGATCTCTGACCAGGCTCTCTCGACAGCTACAGGTGCCATGCACGTGGTATTTCTCCATCCACCTATAAAATCTCCTTACCGCCTATTGTGAAGTGTCTTCAGCACTCGTCTTCCAAACTTCATATCAGCTAAGATTCTGTTGAATGCTCAGTTTATTTTTCAGAATAACAGCCAAGTGTCTGAGTTGGGAGTAAGAGAAAGTGGACTCAGCTTCCACCTACTTGGTTGACATTCTAAAATGTCCTAAAATAAATCTTTTAATTATTTTCTTACACCTCCCTTGTCATTCCTAATGTTTTGTATTATCCTAGTCTCTATTTCTCCTAAATTAAGGTTGTTAAGATTTTATGAATTTTACTAGCCTTGGAGGAAATAAGATTTTATTGATTATCCTGTCTTACCATTTAGTTGTTTTCTATTCCTCCAATTTTAGTTCTTAATCTTGATTAATTCCTACTTTTTTTGTTCATGTATTTTTTTTCTCTATATGGCTATGTGTTGCTTAATGACAAGGATACATTCTAAGAAATGTGTCATTAGACAATTTCATCATTGTTCAAACATCATAGAGTATACTTACACAAACCAAAATGGTATAGCCTACTACACATCTATGCTATATAGTATAATCTACTGCTTCTAGGCTACAAAGCTGTACAGTATATTACTGTAATGACTCCTCTAGGCAATAATGACACAATAGTAAGTATTTTTATATCTAAACATATCTTAACATAGAATATTATCATTAATATGCCCCCTAGAGCAATGGACATAAAGGAAAGAATAAACAAATGGGACTTCATCAAACAAAAAGCTTCTGTATGGCTACAGAAAACACCTGCAAAATGAAAAGGGAACCAACCATATGAAAAATATATATTTGCCAATAATACCTCAGATGAAGGTTTGATCTCCAAAATATATAAAGAACCCACATGACTCCACTCCAGGAAGGCAAACAATCCAATTAACAAATGGGCAAAAGACCTGAACAGACACTGCTCCAAGGAGGACATACACAGGGCCCAGAGGCATTATGAAAGGATTCTCAGTATCACTAGCCATCAGAAAGATGCAATTAAAACCACAAGGAGATACCACTTCACACCAGTCTGAATGGCCATCATAAATCAAGAAACAAGTGCTGGTGAGGATGTGGAGAAAAGGGGAACCTAGTGTGCTGTTGGTGGGAATGCAGACTGATGCAGCCACCGTGGAAAACAGTTTGGAATTTCCTCAAACAACAAAAACTGGAACTGTCTTTTGACCCAGCATTCCACTTCTGGTATTATACCCTAAGAATCCTGAAACACCAATTCAAAAGAACCTATGCACCCCAATGTTCATAGCAGCACAATTTACAATAGCCAAGTGTTGGAAGCAACCTAACTGCCCATCAGTAAATGAGTGCATCAAAAAACTGTGGTTCATTTATACAATGGAATACTAAGCAACAGAAAGAAAGAAGGAACTCCTACCCTTCGTGACAGCATGGATGGAACTGGACAGCATTATGCTAAGTAATATAAATCAGGCAGTGAAAGACAAATACCATACGATCTCACCTAGAATTGGAACCTAATCAATGGAACAAACAAGCTACTAAACATAACCAGAGACATTGAAATAAAGAACAAACTGACAGTAACCTGAGTGGAAAGTGGAAGAGTCTTCAAGGAACATGTATTAAGGACCCATAGACAAAGCCAAAGGGGGGTAGGATTGAAGGTGGGAGGGGGAGTAGGGGGTGAGGAGAAAATGAAGACAACTGTACTTGAACAACAATAAAAAATAAATAAATAAATAGTACAATAAAAATACTATATAAAACTTTTTAAAACAAGGTGCACCTGTATACAGTGCTTACCATTAATGGAGCTTGCAAGACTGGAATTTCCTCTGGGTAAGTGGTGAATATGAAGGCCTAGTACACTACTTTAGACTTTATAAACACTGTAGACATTGCACTGCAACATTACAACAGGTATGATATCACAGTGATAAGAATTTTTCAGCTCCATTATAATCTTACAGGACTATCATTGTATATGTAGTCTCTTGTTGACCAAAACACATCATCATGCAATGCATGACTGTACTTTGTAAGCAAATACTCAATTTATTTTACTGTTTGTTAATAATAAAAAATCCAGTATAAATTTCCTACAGGTGTTTGTGTGTATTATATATATTATATATATATAATATATATATTCTGTCACATGTATTTTTGCATGCACTTTTCTCTTTTTCAGATAGTTTTAATTTTTTTGTTCTTTTGTCATTAAAAAATCTTTATTAGGTTATATTTACATTGTCCTCCAACCTAAATTAAGAGAAAAACTGAAAACAAAATATAAATTCCAATAAGAGCCCCTCAAGTGTTCATAAACTAATAATTTAAAGCTAGTAGTTAATTTGGCAAAAGGAGAATTTTCAAATTTGTGTAAAAATTCTTATAATTTAGGTAGATGTCTTCCTCAGCCATTATAAATCTTTGTACCGCATTATGAAGTTATGTTATTCTGAAATTTGTACCAACTGTACAAAAATGAAAGCAATGGACCATGAAAAAAATTTTTTTTTATGGCCTGAGGGCAAAAATATTTTTGAGTAATAAAAGGGTAACTACAAGAGCCTAATGTTTTTATATATTCACCTCTTCTGCCTATTTTATAAATGAAAGTCACTAAAATCATAATAACAGAGAGCACCTCTGCCTTCCTCATCTTTCAATTTTTCTATTTAATCTGTATTGTATTTTTTCTATTACCATTTAGTCCCCTTATACACTGTTGCCCCCAGCAATCACCACTCTGGTGTACATGTCTGTGAGTACTTTCCCTTTTTGCTCATTCCCTCCACCCCCTCAATACCCTCCCCAACCAGGTATCATCCTGTTCTCCATTTGTGAGTCTGTCCCCACTTTCCTTGTTAGTTTAGTTTGTTAATTAGATTCCACATATGAGTGAAATCTTATGGTATTTGCCTTTCTCTGGATGGCTTATTCCACTTACCATAATGTTCTCCAGGTCCATCCATGCTGTCACAAAGGGTAAAATTTTCTTTTTTATAGCCAAGTAGTATTCCATTGTGTAAATGTCCCATAGTTGTTTTATCCACCCATCTACTGATGGACATTTGGTGATTATAAATAACACTGCAATGAACACAGGGATGCTTAGGTCCTTTTGAATTAGTGTCTTGGCTTGTTTTGTATATAGCCCCTGAAGTGAAATCGCTGGGTCAAAAGGCCGAATCATTTTTTATTTTTTGAAATATCTCCATGCTGTTTTCCACAATGGTTGCACCAGCCTGCATTCATACCAACAGTACAAAAGGGTTATCCTTTTTCCACATCCTCATCAGCACTTGCTGTTAGTTGATTTATTAATGATAGCCATTCTGACACGTGTGAGATGATATCTCATTGTTGTTTTAACTTGCATTTCTCTGATGATTAGTGACATTGAGCATCTTTTCATGTATCTATTGGTCATATGCATGTCCTCTTTAGAAAAGTGTCTATTTACATCCTTTGCTCATTTTTTTAATTGGGTTGTTCATTTTTTTGGTGTTAAGTTTTGTAAGTTCTTTATAAATATTGGATATTAACTCCGTTATCAGATGTATTAGAAAATATGTTCTCCCACCCCATGAGTTGTCTTTTTATTTTTTGATGATTTCCTTTGTTGTGCAAAACATTTTCAGTTTTATGTAGTCCCATTTGTTCATTTTTTCTTCTGTTTCCTTTGCCAGGGAGATATATCCAATAAAATATTGCTACAAGGGATGTCCAAGATTTTGCTGCCTATGTTTTCTAATACAATTTTTATGGTTTTAGGTCTAACATTTAAATATTTGATCCATTTTTAATTTATTCTTATGTGTGATATAAGAAAGTGGTCTAGTTTCATTTTTCCTACATATCTGTCCAGTTTTCCCAACACCATTTATTGATTAAGCTACATTTAGCCCATTGTATGTGCTTGTTTCCTCTGTTGAATATTAGTTGACTATACAGATATGGGCTTATTTCTGGGCTCTATACTCTATTCCATTGTTCTTTGTGTCTGATTTTATGCTAGTAACATATTGTTTGATTACTGCGGCCTTTTAGTACAGTTTGGTATTAGGTAGTACAATTCCTCCAACTTTGTTCTTCTTTCTCAGGATGACTGTTGTTATGCGGGGCCATGTATGGTTCCACATAAATTTTTTAAAAATTTCTCTAGTTCTGTGAAATACATCATTGGAATCTCTTTTCTTCTTTTTTTATTGTTGTTCAATTACAGGTGTCCCAATTTTTCCCCCATCATCATTGTAATCTTGATAGGAATTGCATCGAATCTATAGATGGTTTTGGGTAGTACGGACATTTAAATGATGCTAGTTCTTCCTGTCAATGAACATGGTGTGTGCTTCTACTTATTTGTATCTTCTATTTCTCTCTTCAGTGTCTTATAATTTTCTAAGTACAGATATTTTACATCCTTGGTTAGGTTTATTTCTAGGTATTTTATTATTTTTGTAGCAATTGTGAATAGGATTGTTTTCTTGATTTCCCTTTCTGTTAGTTCATTAGTGGCATATAAAAATGCAGCTGATCGTATCCTGCTACTTTGCTGAATTCATGTATCAGTTCTAGTAGTTTATTGATGGAATCTTTGGAATTCTTTATGTACTGTATCATGTCATCAGTAAATAATTACAATTTTATTTCTTCCTTCCAATATGTGTTTTTTTTCTACTTCTTGTCTGATTGCTGTGGCTAGGACTTCCAATACTATGATGAATAAGAGAGGTGAAAGAAGACATCCCTGTCTTGTTCCTGATCTTAAGGGGATCACTTGTAGATTTTGCCCATAGAGTATGATGCTGGCAGTGGGTTTGTCATATATGGTCTTTGTTATGTTTAGGTATGTTCCCTCTATTCCCACTGTCCTAAAAGTTTTTATCATAACTGGGTGTTAGGTGTTATCAAATGCCTTTTCTGCCTCTATTGGTATGAGCATGTGGTTGTTATCCTTCATTTTGTTTATGTGGTGAATCACATTTTTTGATATGTGAATGTTGTACTAACCTTGCATTCTTGGAATAAATCCCACCGGATCATGGTTTATGATATTTTTGACGCATTGCTGCATATTCAGTTTGCTAATATTTTGTTGAGGGTTTTAGCATCTATGTTCATCAGATATATTGGCCTATAATTTTCTTTCTTTGTAGTGTCTTTATCTGGTTTTGGAATTAGGATAATGCCGGCCTGATGAAATGAGTTTGGGAACCTTCTTCCTCCTGGATTTTATGAAACAGTTGAGAAAAAGAGGTGTTAGTTCTTGTTGGAATGTTTGGTAAAATTCACCTGTGAACCCACCTGGTCCAAGGCTTTTGTTAGTTCTGAGTTTTTTGATTACTGGTTCAATTTCACTAGGTGTAATCTATCTATTAAGATTCTCTGATTCTCCCTGATTTAGTTTTGGAAGATTGTATATGTTTCTAGGAATTTATCCATTTTGTCCAAGTTGTCCAGTTTGTTGGCATCTTCATAATATTTTCTTACAATCTTTTGTATTTCTTTGGTGAAAAATTGTATTCTCTTTGTCCATTAATTCTTATGTCCTCATTTTCTGTTTTCCTTACCTCTTAGCTCACTCACTTTTTTCCTCTCATTTTTTCAAACTCCTACCTATATCTCTCTTCCTTCAACATCCCTTTCAAATAATTTCTCTTTCCTATTCCTACCTGTCCATTAGATTCTTCCCATTTTCTCTTTTCCTTTATCCCATTTTTTTACTGACAGTTCAAGGAGGCAGGAATCAGAAGTGGAAGAAGGCAGTGCAAGGATAATTGAGGTTTCTTGTCATACGCTTTTATTTTTGAGAAATAAATTTTACCTAGCTCAAGTATTTGCCTTGAAAAAATAATGAACATATACAATATTCCAGGAAAAATCTATACAGCAATAAGAACAATGCATGGCTAACAGTAGCCCAGTTACATAAAAGCCTGAGTACAATTGCAATTTGCTTACATCTACTGACTCTTGCTTTTACTGGTAAGTGCTCCTCCATGAAAGAGTTTCTCAGAGTGTAGTTCTTGAAATGAAAACATTCATGTCAAGATGCACAACTGAATACACAGAATCAAAATTCTACAAGTTTCCATTAACTAAAAAATATAGTAAAATGAAAATTGTACAAGTTAAATAAGGAAAACAAAATGCCAAATATGCTAAATTGGATGGCGACTATTGGAAAATTGCAGTCAAATTTTACCTTTAATTGTGAAATATTATGCAAACTTTAAGTAATATTTGGATTTTTGTAAAGGAGTCAGTCTCGGTAGAGACATAAAAAGGTCTCGATCAACCCACCTTTTCATGATTCCTATTGTTTTCCCAGTAGTTTTAAAGACTGTTTAAGTTTCATGCCTTTGAGAGGACCCTAGGCCAGATGCTTGACATGGCAAGTTCCCAAGCTATCTATGAAGACTAGAAAAAGAAAATAACTAAATGCCTTATATTTTAACTCACATTTTATGACCCAAGCACTAGATGGAGGAAGATCCAGCATAATACGCATGATAGATTTTTATCCATAATCACAAACACAGAGAATAAATAGGAAATCAGGGGAAGATAGCCAGATTTTAACAAGCCAGTGCTGAAAGTGAATATTCAAGAAAGGACCTTTTTTTGAAACAGGGAGTTGAAGATTAAGAGGCAGTTGAAATTAATCTGTTGAAAGGTATTCTCAAGTGGGTTACTTTTGAGTCACATTAAATGTGGTATCAGGATTCTCACAGGGAGAGTTTTTAGGGGACCACTGGCAGTGTGGAATAAGCAATACCTGAAGTCTAGCCAGGTACAATGAATTTCTGGTCTGTGGTTTTGGCCTTGAAGATGAAACCACAATTGTAAACTATCATTAACATTTAGAATATAATCTATACTCCTTCCAATGACCCTTCATGATCTGTCCCTATCTATTTTTCCATCTTCATCCTATACCATTAAGACCCCATTCATGTCATTTTAGCCATAGCAGTCATCTTTCTGTTTCAGAAGCACAGTTATCTGAAATCACACATTGATTGATTTGTTTGCATCTCCCATCAACAAAATATAGGCTCTTTGAATGGCAGAAACTATGTATCTTCCGATCTTATACCCTATATGTGTCATAGCAGCCATCAAATTATAACTGGTCAGGACATATTTGTTGAATGAAAGGATGAAGACCATAAAATAGCATTGCATTTCCCAAGGCTAAAGACTAAAGTACAAGCTACATTCAAAGTTTTGAATGTAAAATTTTACTATAACATGAAAGAAAAATATATTATGATTTTTTAATTCAAAAATAAAATCTGTGATTTGAGCTTTTTCTACTGAGGAAAATGTAAACTTTTTTTCCAGTTTTCAAATTAATCTCTTTTCTGATTCCCACAGATGTTATATGAATTTTTCTGCTCCCTTATCTCATCACTGTCTTGTATTTTTCTGAAATTATGGAGTGGAAATGTCTGGTCTGTGCCAGCCTTATACTAGTTTATATTCACCTGAGCAAAGAATGAGCAGATTAGATCACCAAATATCAAGTAGTCAAAGCTAGTATTCAGCTCAGGAAGCAGTCTCTGTGGAAACGGTCAGGCCCCCAAAGATACATTAGCAATTAGTTCTGGATCTCCAAGCACAGCTGTATAAAAAGGACCTAGTATTGTATGATTTACACAACTTTTTTCTAATGTACCTTTGGGGGATGATGTTTCCCTGAGGCCAACACTTATTTAACTTAGCCAATGCTAGTGCCATGACCCTTAGTGAAGCAGAGCAGTGTCCTCAGAGCTAGGAGTGTTGGCTCCCCTACAAGCACTAGTTATTTCCAGAGACAAATATACTTAATAAGTAGATAGTGTCTATTTATCAGGGAACAGAGAGGCAGGGAGAGAATGAGGAGAGAAGAAGGAAAGAAAGAAGGGAAGCAGAGAGGGGCATGAAGGTGTGATGGCAAAGGAACAGAAAAAAAAAGGGGAGTAGATAAAGAGAATGGAGAGAGAGACAGACACAGAGAGAGAGAGAGAGGGAGAGAATAGAAAGCAAGAGCATATAAAATAAAAGATGAGAATGAAAGTGGTTTTTGGTTTTATTTTGTTTTGTTTTTATTTCAATCCAGGAAGCTGCATATGTCTCGGATTTCTGTGTTTCTTTGGCTAAGTGGTGCTCATGGTTGCTTCTTATCTCAATATTTATGTCTTTTTGTTATGTACAGGGAGAGCTTGGGAATTCACCCAGAACTCTGAGTTGCCTTTAGACACACACATTTTAGATAAGGGATTAGATGAAAGTATAATTGATGGTCTACATGAAGCCTTAAAGTTACTTTTGAGCATTTCTCTAAGAATCTCAAGACACTTTTCATACCTGAGAGGGCTTGTAGGAGAAATCCTCACCAAACATTCATTTAGGAAAGACAAGTGTGAAGCTCCTCCATGGGAGGGACAACCATACAGTTAGGAAGACATTTAGCAGTGTACCTCAGGTGGGTACTTTTTGTATAATTTACAATCCAACAGCTCATTGTGGTACCATGAAAAAAGTGAGGTTGTCAAGAAGTCAATACACCTGTGAGTGAATCGTGAAGTATACCAGGGCTCTGCTGTCTGACTCTAGACATAATGTCTGGAAATGACACACTGGGGATGACATGGATGAGCAACGTAACAGGGGCAGGTAATTGGCCTTCCTAATCGTTCACTGTTTTCTTGGTCATCTTCTGTCTTCAGCCACCTTCTATTTCTGCCCACCCAAAGTATGTTTCTAGAGATTGATCATCAACAACATGGTGACAATGGCAGAAGCCAATTGGTTTACTATGACTAGAGCAACCACATAATTTATTATCCAAATTAGAGCCTCTCGGGGAATGAGAAAGGGTGCTATTAATAATTAAACCAGAATTTTTTATATATATATATAACATATATATATATTATATTATATAATATATATATTATATATAACATATATTGAAGGAATCATTGTGAGTAATGTGACTGTGCATTCTCGTTTGCCTAGAGTGGTTATATATATATATATAGAGAGAGAGAGAGAGAGAGTGGTTATATATATATATATAGTGGTTATATATATATATATATAGTGGTTATATATATATATATAGTGGTTATATATATATAACCACTCTAGGCAAACGAGAATGCACAGTCACATTACTCACAATGATTCCTTCAATGGTTACAGTGGATTGGATCAAAAGTTGGTGCCAGATATAAGTCAAGGTAAAACATCTGTTTATGTATTTGATAACAAGTGGTAAGTAGGGTTTTCTTTTTCTTTTTGGTGAGCAAAGCTATTAAATGCCAACTTGTCAGTGGTTATGATTCCCACAATGTGTCCTGGAGAGATTTGGGGAGTAAGTGTGCGGTCAGAACAAAAGAACCTGGAACAGCACATGATATGCCAGTGTGGTACCAAGGGTCCTGCATCCCACCTCTGTGATGCTTTTTGTGCTCGTTTCTCTGCACATCAACCTGTCTTTTAGAGAAGAGAAGGAAGTGGTGAAAGATATCAGAAAGACTGAGAATATATCCCAAAGATACTGACTTAACGCTCACACTCACACTCATCTGGAACTTACACAACAATGACTTCTAATTTAACCTAAGCCCTCTCTTATGTCCATCAATTCAATATTGAACAAAAATGTATTAAGAGCCTGTTATGCTCCTATCTCTAAGATAAAGTGGTAAATGTAAACAGAACAGGCAAGTTCTCTGTGTTGATGCAATTCATATTCTAGGTGGGGAAAATAGAAAATAACCAAACAGATAAATAATTCCAAATAAGGAAAAGTGTTAAGAAAATAAACAGGGTAACAAAATGGAAAATGTCTAGGTAGAGAATTTTTTTTTTTAAGTGGACAGAGTAGCCTCTTTGAGAGGGTGACATTTGAACTGACACCTTAATAGGAAGTACTATTTTAATTAGCTCTGCTGTGTGTTCAGACATGATAAAGGTTTTCAGACCCATTTCAAAGGCTAAACAGGCACCTGCCTCTCTACCTCTGATACTTTTTGCATAGGACTCAGTAATGTCACTACCCAATTTACTTCCCAACAGAAAACTCCCATTTCTTCCTTTTTCTCACTTGCAACATTTGTCTACAAAATACTCTTGGGTCGACCTCCAAAATGTCTCATCAAATGTCAGGACACAGGACAACAGCACCTGGGTTCAGTAACCTTATAAGCATTATAGGAGAAACTCCCAGAAACTTGGCTCTTCCCACCAACGCGGTAAAGAATTACATATCAGTGAGCCTACTAGTATGCAAGCAAAGTTTATTAGTGCTAAGTTCTAATGGAAAAACAAAAGCAAGGGTAGTTACAGCAGGGGTGGCAAAAGTAGGATGGCCAGAGATCAGGTGACCAGGGCTCCCCTGTGTGGCAAAGAAAGGGCAAGAGGGCCAAGAAAGCGAGTCCTTTGTTCTGAGGACTTATACAGTTGCCAGGGTGAGGGTGAAGAATTTATATATTGATTGATGGGTAAAGGTAGCGCAAGCTTTCCCAAGGAGACGTCTACCCAAACATAGGTATGGGGGTCTGTTAGCCTGAATCCTTATCCTGTTCCAGACCCTATTTGTTCATTTTTTATACATGATGGGAGGCAGGCAGTTAATCAAAGCTGTTCTGTGGTCTTTTCTTGGGCACTGTAGTCCCTCTCTCCTTCTCCTTCCAGGCCTTGGGATGAATACACAGCCACAAGGTTTTCCTTTTCCCAGCTAGCGGAGATGACACTCATAGACTTTCAGGGGCTTCCCTCCAGCACTACAATAGTTTACTTGTGTTGTTCAGAGTGTCGGCAGCCTTATTTGGACCAGAGTCGGGATTACTAGGTTAACAGGTGAGCCTTTGCTTTCAGCCTCCTGTATTAAGTTCTTTGTTAGATTACAATGGTGAGAGCCCTGACTTTAATTTCCCCTTTGGCCCCTCATTCCACCATAACATAAATACCAAAGGACAGAAAGCATTTTTATTTTCTTCACTACTGTACCTCTAGGATCTTGCATGGTACCTGACAGAAAGTAGGCTTCAACATATTTTTGTTGACAAAAAGGACATCTGATTATGGAAATTACTTTAGTCAGTGTCCTATTTTCTATAGGATAAAAGCTAAACAACTTATGAATGAATCCCAGCTTGCTTGTCCATCTTCGCCTCCAACAACGGACACTCTAAAGTGACTGTATCTATACCTGCCTTGTTCTTTCACAACCCAACGTCTTTTAATACCAGCTCTGTTTTAATGCTCAACTCACATGGGAGAAAAATTGATTTTATCTTGAGGATGCAACTGAAACATGGTTCCCTTTCTGGAGTCCTTCTTGAATCCGTACCTATATTCACATATCACTAGATAGTATATCACCTATAACTATGTATCATCATTATCTTCTTGCACCACTGTCTCACTTATTATAAATTGTTGAAGACAATTTTTATTCCTCTCATTGCTAGCTGACCAAAATTTATCATCGTGTTAGGTACAAAAGTAGGTGCAAAATAGATGGTAATTGAAAAAACACATGAAGTTGCTCCTGTTTTATTGATAAAACTGAAGGCTGTAGACATTGACACAATGGATCTATGCATTCAATAAATCATGGGCTAGAGAAGACCTAATTATTAATAGCTAATAGAAATCAATATGATTGGTCACACAGTATACCCAAAGGTGCCTTGAAAATCTTTAGTTGTGTGGTACTTAGATATGTACAAAGTAGTTATATTTTTTCATCATCATTTAAGATCAAATAAATTTGTCTCAAAGCATGTCATAATTAGTTGCATGTTAACACATACACACACACACACACACACACACACACACCCCAGCTGGCTTTAACTTGCTCTGGATTTTTTTAATGTCAAAGACCAAATAATTCCTGTGCTACACAAACCATTTTGAAGTAGATTTAAAAGATTAGAGCTAATTTGTTCATGTTGTTATGAAGCAAATATGGCTTTGATTGTCACAATAATGGTAAAAGCAAAAAAATAACATATTCTAATCTACTTATGACAATCAATGCAAAATTATTTTGTCAAGCTTATCTTATCCAACTTTATTTATCTACCATGACAAAATGACTCATTCTCCAAATACAAGGTTGCTTTAACACAAGCACACTATAATAATAAAATTCAGCTCCCTCCAATATGCTAGTTTGCTCTTTGCTAAAGTAGAAATAATATCTCATACATAACCAACTTGTTTTTTTATTTAAAGATTTTATTATTTTTAGAGGGTAAGAGAAGGAGAAAGAGAGGGAGAGAAACATTAATGTGCGGTTGCCTCCCATGTGCCCCTCACCAAGGACCTGGTCAGCAGCCCTGGCATGTGCCCTGACTGGGAATCGAACCTGTGACCCTTTGGTTCTCAGGCCAACACTCAATCCACTGAGCCACACCAGCTAGGGCTCCATCTTGTTTTTGTTTGTTTGTTTGTTTGTTTGTTTTTAATGAGTATTAAGTTAATATGTGTAGTGCTTTAAAATAGTGCCTAGCACTTATTAAATGCTATATAAATGTTAATAATCATTATTGGTAGTAGTAAACAAGTTATAGTTGTAAACACTAACACATGCTATATAAGGCTAAAAAGCAGGAATTACAGGCATTTTCTGAATTAAAAGCCTGAAAAGGCACTTTCTCATAGCTAGTGCCTGATCCAAAACTGGATCTGAATCCATGCAAGTGTCTCTGTAGATGTTCCTATTTGACTATTCAGTAACATTTTTCTCTCAGAGTAGAAGGGACTGAGCTTTAGAACTGACCCTCCCATTCATTATAGGCTCACTATGATTATTTGTTTTATTCTCCAAATTATTAATACTGAATAATGCTAATGTATAAAATTACTAAAATGTGATATTATAAAGCACATATTATATTTACATATATTTTATACTATGTATACATATATATCATTATGCAAACATAATTATTATAATAAATAAAAGAATTAATTGCAGTGTAAAATATGTGACTAGATATTATATTATATACATTATAGATAATAATAAAAATAAATAGTATAAACAATAAGATAAAAATAATATAACCAATGTTTATATTTTAAAATGTATTTTACATATTAAATATACATAAAAACTTTTTACACACAGTAAATATTCT
>PVJD01007286.1:0-86445 GCA_004026545.1 Mormoops blainvillei | reverse complement strand
TGTTATCATCTTAACTTCATCACTGAGAAAAATCCCCCCCTCTCAGCTGTTTGCTCTTATCATAAACACGACATGCTGTAAGACATGAACGAGAGTGTACTTAAGCAAAATAGTTATTTTCTTAACTTGACTCACCAAGGCACCCTGGAGATTAATACTGTTACTGATTTCACAGGTCTCCTGTGCATGTGAATTTCCATGAGATTCTATTCAACTGGAGTAACTAAGAAGAAAGAACAATGTTCCTCTATACAAGGTGGGTTTTGCATTGTCCCACACATAGCCCGCTGATGGCCGTGGGATGGCAAAGTCATCTTCATTAGACGGAATTTAATAGTGAATCAAAGTTCTTGTGGAGAATAGACTGATCTAAACTTTAGCCTCCCTTGGGTCCTGCTGAAAGATTAGAGGGAAAGAGTAGGGCCTTAGTAAGTTGAATGTATCAGATTGTTTTTCACTAATAGTTCTCTTGTAAAACTCTGAAAACCACCCAGTTTAACCCTTAAAAAAAAAAGAGAAAGAAAAAGAAATGGCATAGAGGGAGGGAAAAAACTCAGATAGTATCCCTCAGGTACTGATTTCATTGATTTTGAAATGTGCAGTTATCCCTGTAGCAAGTTCCACAGTGTGGCGCATATATGCATAACCAAAGTTTGCTGATCAAATTAAAACCATTTTCTTGCTGCATGCAACAGCCTGTGCCAAATACCACAGTGCTATAAACTTATCGAAGAATTTATAAAGTTTTATTGCCTTTTAGTTTGGCTCTATGATTGGAGATTGTAAAACTTAATCTAAGGGTGCACTTCTTTGATAAAATCTTTACAAAAATATTCCGAATCCAGGAAGAGTTAATGGTGGAAGAAAAAGGAGGAGCAGCACAGGTAAAAATGTATCAAGCGGCACCTGTACAGCAGGATCAGACATAGTTAACAAGAAAAAAGGAAGGAGAAACAAATGTGTTAGGTGATCTTTAGTCTAAAGAAATCTCTGTTGGGCAACTGGGCATTTTGCTCCTTGCCTTTTATTTCCAACTTCCTTTCAAAGAATTCGTTAAGTGAAAAGAGAGATGATGGCAGCTCAGTATATCAAAGCTCAGTTATCAGTTGGTTTATTCTAGTATCTTTAGTCTTTTGTGGATGCCTTATGATGTGTTGTGTGGTAACACTGGAAAGTCAATCTTATACCATCGATTGCCACATAAATGTTAAGGAGTCTGAAAAAAAATCACAAAATAGAAATTGTTGCTCTTTCAGGTATAAAGTGGCACTGATAAGAATTAATGTATCCAAAAAGATTTGGGTAGGTTTCTTTTTCCTTTGGTGGGAGGAGGGGTGCAGAAGGGATTGACTTATTTTTCAGTAGGGAGAGAAGGAAGGTCTAAGAGGGGGGAAAAAAGGTGTAACACAGAATGTTCCATCACTAATTCTCTTAGTATTGGCTGTGAGCATGTTATCCCAATTACTGACAAAAGTAAATAAAAAGCTTACTAGCACTGCAAACAAATCTGTTTCCTTTTTGGTAATATTCTCATTTGAAACATTCATGGGATCTATTAAAAATTAAGCCTAACCTTAAAAATCAAAGTACACCTTTTAGGGACAAACGTCATAGTTTTGCTAAATCTGTAACGGGAACACTTCAGAAACTCTTGAAAGATAATGTACTAGTCAGCAGGAGATATACTCGCTGGGATTGTAAAGAGAATTGAATGAAGGTGCTATTTTCAGAGTCATGGGCAAAACTAAAGGAACCAGTAAGAGATGGTGAGTCAGTCAGAGTCTAGCCACAGCAGGGACCCAACGACACCCGTAAATCTCCTGGGCAATGGGAAGAAGCAGTATTTCCAAACCAAGTGAGAGCTCAGCTGTGTGAGATGGGCACAGCCGCCGAGGCAACAAGGGAAAAACAACCAGAACTCTTTCTCCTCCTGTCTGAGTACTTCCTGCTGGGACTCTGGGTGGCCAAACCCAACAAGAGCCAGAGGACTCTGCTGTCATTAAGGATCAGAACCTCTCCTTTTCAACAGCACAGGACACAGATCAGGTTAAAGACAAGAAGAAATTGATGGTGGAGTTTGCGAATGTATGACCAGACAAGCTATGGAAAGAAAAAACACTTCTTATCTAAAATAGAAGCATCAAAAGCCTGAATCATACTCCTCAATGCATGAGGAGTCTATTTCCTGTGACTAGGACTTTATTCCTGACTATAGCCTCAGTAATGATCTCTTAACTGTGATAGATCGCAGGTATAATGCAATTTACTTTTAGGAAAAATGTTTTAAAAGGAAGTGTAATAAATAAATAAAAATAAAATAAAAAGATGTGTGGGATGATTTTCTTTAGAGACAACTGATTCATAACAATGACAGGTATAACCTGTTTTATTCTATTTAAACTTAATAATTCTTATTTTTATTTTTGTATATATCTATATTAGTGTCTATTTTGTTATATCTGTGTGAGGTGATATGATGTATTTTCTTCAAAATCACCTTCGTATACTTCTTAGAACGCTTTAACATGGAGCAGCATTGTATATTAATTTTAGCCTGATTTTAGTCTGAATTTAGTTCTAAATTCAGTGAAATGAATTTTCATTCAGAATTCAGTTTCATTGAATTTCAATGAATTTCATTGCAATGAAATGAACATTTATGTGAAATGCTTTCTCAGGGAAAAGAAAATACATGATGTAATATAACATTTTACAGCTGAAAGAGGCTTAAAGATCGAGTCTAAACCTTTTATTTCACAAGTGGAGACAAAAATCTGGATATAGTTATGGTTTCTTGATAGCAACACAGTGCTGGTTTTTAGCAGAGTTAAAATCAGAACCCAGGTTTTTTGACTTCCAATCTGGTTTTCCCACCTTCCCCTGGTGTAGTTCCAATTTACATTCTTATTATACAGGGTGGGCAAAAGTAGGTAAATTACCAGCTACCATTACCTAAAAGACAAATTATAAATAAAGAATGGATAATAATACAAGAATAAACTCTGTGTTCCACATGTCACAATTGTAAACTTATATTTGCCCACTCTTGTATATTAGAATCAATTTTATTTCAAGGAAACACTAAATTCCTTCCTAAAACTGCCTGTACAAAAGTACTTCGAAAAGATGTACTTATCATCTTAATATTTCTCAGCCAAGATTTGAAGCCTGTACAAAATAGAAAGCAGTGTCCTTGCGGACTTGCCAGAGGCTCTGGGAACTGCCTGGCTCATTGTATGTTTGTAAGCCCACTGGTCAACTGTGCATTCGGAGCTCAAGCTCCCTTGGCTTCAAGTTTTCTCCAACAAACCTAGTCTTTTCTTTTTTTGCAGGACCTGTAAGTGAAAAAATTTTACCTTGCTGTATTTTACTCCATGAAAGAAATGGTCAGGGTTCACAGAGTTTCCTGGGTATAAATCAATTTATTTGACCTTCGGTTCTATCTTATCCTTTCACTATCACACTCTTCCTCTTACTTAATCTGATCATTTGTTATTCTTATTTCCTCTTTAATGTCTGCAGTTTTTATCTATGCTGTCTTGCTTTATTATACCTCCCTGCAGTAAGTAATGATATATAAACAGAGGGTCCAATCTTTCGGGCAGGTGTGCGCTTGCTGTGTGCTTACAGATAGGTCACTGAAAGTCCATGCAAATTAGGGCACCTCACAGAGCAAGCACAAGAATTTCATCTGGAGTAGCAGGTGTGTTGTAGAAGAGAGCTGTAAACGACTCGGTTTGAATGATAGCTGTTGATGTTCCTCTATGCTTTATTCTTGCAGTTCACCTAATGGGTCATGTTATTGACATCCGAACTCTACAGAAATGGTCACAGAAACCTCTTCTGTCTAATGTTCCAATAGATGGGGCATTGATTTTAGAACAAGATCGCCAAGTGTTCTGCCTCCAGTCCTCTCAAAGTAAAGATCTGCAAATTTTTATCAGTAAGATAATTAATTCAAGGAACACAGGAATATAAGTTATTTGGTCTCTGGCAATAAAAGCTTAGGAAAGTTTAAGCTTTCTACTATAGCAGATTATAAAAGGAAAATAATTTATGTGTATTAAAAGAGGTGGTATTTAGCATGTGTTTTTTTAATCTCTGCCCTCAGAATAGTATTACATTTTTCATTCATCATAAAGATTTTAAGGGGTGAAATAGATATACATCATTCTAGAATATTATAACTTCTTGCCTTTTATAAGGTAAGTTTAAAAATCCCTGGTTCCCAAATGTTTATCTGATAACTAGGGCCAGTCTGTGGCAAAGATTTAACCAGTCTATTTTGGGAAGAGAAAAATAATATTTAGAATAAATTAGAAAGAGAGAGAAAGAAGATGGAGGTGTTTATAAAATGCCAACCTTCCTTTCCTAGGGGAAGACCCTAATTTCCTCTGTAATTTTGATATTCTTACTCTTGGAGAGTTAAATGATTGTGATAATAAGTGGTAGGTGATTTTTTAAGTATCCTTACTTAACAGAAAGTACTTGGCCAACCCATGTCAGCACCCCTCCTCACTTTTTCCTAAATTCAGAATTGTTTGCTGATCTGTGAACATCCAGGAAAGCTCTCCTAACTCCTGTGATGCTGAAGCTGGTTCTACAGAAGGGCTGGGTGATCACTCTTATTCCAAGTGCTGTTGAAGACTAGAAAATGCTAGTCCCTACCAATCTGAAGGTGAATTAGACATGTTTAATCCTGTTAAAACATACTCACCTGGTTGGATTTTCCTCATTGTTCTCACTCTGATCTTACCGCCTTTGTTGACTTTCTCCTTACTCCTCAACATGCCCTCTCAGCTGTCTTTTCTATCAAACATAGACTCTGGAATTTTCCAGATGATTCTAAATCGGTACACACTGTTTATATTTATATTACCTAAAAAAGCGAACCTTTAAAACTTTGAATGGTAATTTTCAAAGCTTTTGCATTGAAGAATTGAAACCACCGGCAGAGTAAACAACTCAGGGAAGTGAGTGGTGTGAAACAGGACAGTGGGTTTACTTGTTACTAGGGGGGAAGAAAATCACTGAAGGCCCTGTATAAAGAATTACCTCTAATTTCCCTACTCTACTGAGAAAAAAATTCCTTTGAGCTGTTCTTACATATTAATTGAAATTTATTTATATAAAATTACTGATGTGCAAAAATAAGAGTAAGTATCTCTAAGCATA
This sequence comes from Mormoops blainvillei, assembly GCA_004026545.1. Classification (NCBI taxonomy): domain Eukaryota; kingdom Metazoa; phylum Chordata; class Mammalia; order Chiroptera; family Mormoopidae; genus Mormoops; species Mormoops blainvillei. The sequence goes on along the minus strand of PVJD01007286.1, from coordinate 81,270 downwards.
ATTTGGTTTGGCCCTCTCCACCTGTGAGGGACCCTGAGTGTTCATCTACTAAAATGGGAACAGAGGAAAACTTAATTCTTTGGGCTGAAAGTGCTTACCAATAAATTCTATACCCCCCTCTGCATTCTTTGATAGCTAATCCAGGGCCAGGACTAGGGTGAGACAAATGAGGAGACACTCGCTGGCCCTTGATGTGCAGGATTGGCACTAGGAGACCCGCTCCCTTAAACCTTGCCCTCCAGGTTCTCCTCATCCTCGCCCTAAGTCCTGAGCCCTGAGCCCACACATTAATGGGTTTGATATCTGACAGCAAAACCCCAAGCAACATTATGGGGTGATGGTGAGAGTGCGATTTACCTCTGTTATCACTAAAGGAAGGGGAAGAATGAATTTAGGAGTGGTGCCTGATGAAGAACGGAAGGACTTTCCTCACTTATCAATGATGAATAATATGAAAACAAGAGACACACTTTTGATACCTTTTATACATGTTTCATGATGCCTTTTCTTATAATATCTTTTTCTTTGTAGGCTTTATAACTGTAAATATGTAAACAATTACCTATTTAAAGCTGATTCACACTGCACCATTTTTGAAAAAATGTATCTTCCTCAACACTTCCCTCTCTGCCATTGAGATTCATTAAGCCATAATCAATAAGCATCCTTCAGTTTTAGTCTCTCTGTAGTCTCTGCAGTTCCTTGCTTTAACAGAAGCACTTCCTCTTGGAATCCACTCTTGCGTTAGTCTGTCTTCTGAGAAGTAGACCTAAAGTGGGGTTAAAGTTACAAACATTTTCTTCCAGGTGATGCCATCTGAAAAAATGGGGAAGGGGCCAGAAAGGGCTGGGAGAGCTGGGAGACTGTGATGCAAGTCTGACAGGAGCGGTGGAAAAGGGAAGGGAATCCTTCTAGACGGGCCGTCGTGATGTCTGAGGACGAGTCAGGAGGGCCATCCAGGAATCCTCAAGACAAATTATTAGCCCCATGTCTCCCTCGATCAGCCTTGCCTTAGTGTTCCTGACTCAATCAGTCCCTGCTGAGGTAGCCTGCAGGAAGCACGGTCTCGGTGCGAGAACTGCCAGCCGGGGTCTTGGTTAACTCATCCTCCTGCAAGAAGCATTCTCATAGCCACCACATCCCTAGCGTGGCCTTTTGAAAATCTTTCATACTCTTCATACCTCAGAATTAGGATTGATATCTCCTACTCCCCTGATAAAACTTTTGGACCATTCCTCCTCTCCTTTCTTTTTAAAAAGAACAAAATGAACGCTTAAACTTGTCAAAGCAAACAGCCCAGCAGCTTTCAGGCCCACAACATTTCCCTAGTCTGTTTTCTGAGCACTCCTCTTCAGTCACCGAACTGTGACATCTGGCTATCGTTTTCCTCGCTCTCACTCTTCCCAGTGTATCAGGTAAATTCAACACCCGGGCCTCTCAGTTCCTCGTCTTCTCCAAGGCCTTCTCTCCTTTACTCCTTCTCCCATATACCCTTCAAAGATCTGTTCAAGTAGCACATTCTCATGGACTCCTTGATGAACCCCAACTAGATCAAATCCTCTTGCCCTATATCCTTCATAACATCTACGCTGCTCATTGGAGCTCAGTGACAGTTTTGGAGTACAATGGGCCTTCAGCACACGCACATTCCCACTTTGAAGTTGAGCCTCGAACAGCATGGTTTTGATGTGCGTGGGTTAATTCATCTGTCATGGATCCATGTAAAAATGGACCCATTCAGTTCAAACCCACGTTACTTCAAAGGTCAACGGTATATGTTTATCTGTGCTATAAGATTATTATTTACTCTCAACCATTAGACTCTAAGTTTCTTGAGGGTCAGTTAGTTCTGTTTTGCTCATTCCTTTATCATCGGCACCTATAAGGTACCTGGCAGGTAGTAAATATTCAATAGATATTTCCTGTTTAAGTAAATGATAATCAACTTCATGAACTCTGGGAAAGAAGACACCTGCTAAGAGGGGCTTGTGGTGGTTAACTGTGCTCAAATTTTGAAAAACAGAGCCAGCAGCCATTTCTGCCCAGGGGCCTCTCACGCAAACTGCACTGTAAGGAGAAACCTGCACTGAACGACTGCCTACCAGCAATGTGTTTCTACCATCTGAGACAGCCCTTATGAAGGGGTTCCTGGCATCCTATGTCAAACAGTATGATGAGGCTTTCCCCATCCAATCGGAGCTGTGCAGCTATATCGCCATCGACATCTTCACTGGCCAATCAGAGCGGGTCCATTCTGACACAATCAGCACAGTGCCTTTTGGACCAAACTGCAAGGATTGGGAGCACTCGTTTGCATAAGGACTAATCAGGGACCTGGGACAGAGACCTCTGTCTGTATAAGTCAGTACCTCTCTGGCTCTGAGAGCATGCCTTCCCTCTGCACTGTAGTCTGTGTTTCCCTGGCTGGAGCTGAAACACTGAAGATGTCTCCTCACCGGAGCAGAGCAAGCAGATCAGTGCAGGACAAAGCAGACTTGCATGGGGCAGACTTGCATGGGGCAGACTTGCACGAAGCAGAACGGACCACTGAGGAGCAGAGCAGAGCAGAGCTATGCAGGGGAGGGGGCCTGGCCCCAGGGAGGCCGGTTCCCACAGCTGCCTCACAGCCCTGCTGTAGCACTATTGAGCTGTTCCACCCCCCTGTTTTCACTGCTGAGCCATGTGAAAATCACACTGTTTTGTAGGGAAGAAGGAAAGTTTATTCGGTTTCTGTGATGCAAGTCTGACAGGAGCGGTGGAAAAGGGAAGGGAATCCTTCTAGACAGGCCGTCGTGATGTCTGAGGACGAGTCAGGAGGGCCATCCAGGAATCCTCAAGACAAATTATTAGCCCCATGTCTCCCTAGATCAGCCTTAGTTTTGGTCTAATGAAAAAAAACGCATTTGTCTGATTTCTCTTCGTTTATTTTCACTGAGAGACACAGTTAATTTTTACTTATATTTTGGGTTTTATTTTCATCATAAGACCCTTTAGAGAATATCTATTTCTGATTTTTTTGGTTGCTTTTTATTTTTTCTGAGTTTTATGCTTTGATTTTTTTGTTTATTTTATTGGTGGGGGGGTATAATTATAATTAACCTAAGGACTTAAATGTAGATTTTCTATTACTGCCTCCAGAGATATTTAAACATGGGTGGGGTGGAGCATTACATAAAGGAGATTATATTATTTTAATTAATTTTCCATATTTAATTTGCATATTCTCTTTGAAGTAAGCTTCTTAACCATTTAATTTGCATAGTGAATCAAAATTCTTAACTTTGATTGTCATGTTTGAAGTTTTGCCTTTGAAGAGAAAGTGCTCTGATGTTTATTATTCTTAGATTTCCCCCCACAGGTTTAACATTAAAATTATTTTATACTATGATCCCATTTTACGTTATTTTTCTCCTTTAATTTAGTCCAGCACTGCTCAATGATTCTGTCTCAAGACCTCTTGACACTGTTAAAAACTACCGATAACCTCAAAGGGATTTTGTTTATGTGAGCTATATTTATGTTTATAATATGAGAAATGAAAACTAAGAAATATTTAAAATATTTACTTATTCATTCATTTAAAAACAACTTAAATGTAAGTCCTGAAACCATAAAAATCCTAGAAGAAAACATAGTCAGTAAAATCTCAGACATCTCTGATAGCAATATTTTTGCTGATGTATCTCCTTGACCAGGAGAAACAAAGGAAAAAATAAACAAATGGGACTACATCAAACTAAAAAGATTTTTGCACAGCAAAGGAGACCATCAACAAAATGAAAAGGCAACCCAATGCATGGCAGAACATATTTGTCGATGATACATCTGATAAGAGGTTAACTTCCAAAATGTACAAAGAACTTATACAACTCAACACCAACAAAACAAACAATTCAATTAAAATATGGGCAAAGGACCTGAATAGACATGTCCCCAAAGAGAACATACAATGGCCAACAGGCACATGAAAAAATGCTCAATGTCCCTAATCATCAGAGAAATATAAATTAAAAGCAAAATGAGGTGTCATCTCACTCCTGTCAGAATGGCCATCATAAATAAAACAACAAATAAGTTCTGGCGAAAATGTGAAGAAAAGAGAACCCTCGGTTCACTGTTGGTGGGAATGTAGACTGGTGCAAGTACTGTGGAAAGCTGTATGGAGTTTCCTCAAAAAATTAAAATGGAACTACCTTTTAAACCAGCGACCCTGCTCTGAGAATATATCCTAAGAAATCTGAAACACTAATTTGAAAGAATATGTGCACCCCTGTGTTCATTGCAGTGTTATTTACAACCACCAGGATCTGGAAACAGCCCAAGTGCCCAAAAGGTCTGTGGCACATTTACACAATGGAATACGACTTGAATGGAAAAAATAAGGAAATTGTACCTTTTGTTATGGCATGGATAGGCCTGGAGATTATTATGCTAAGTGAAAAAAGCCAGTCATAGAAAGACAAGTACCATATAATCTCACTTATATGTGAAATCTAATGAACAAAATAAACTGACAAACAAAATAGAAACAGAGGCATGGATACATAGACTGACAGATGTCAGAGGGAAAGAGGGTTATGGGACTGGGTGAAAAAAGGTGAAGGTATTAAGCAAGAAAAAAATATATATCTATATATATGACACATAGACACAGACAACAGAATGGCGACAGCCAGAGGGAGAGGGGGATGGGAGGCAGTGGAAGTGAGCGAAGCAGAGAAAAAAGGGGTAAGAAAAAGACTTGACTTTGAGTGGTCAGTGCATGATGCAGTGTGCAGATGATGTTTTATTGAGTTGTACACTTGAAACCTGTATGGTTTTATTATCCAGTGTCATCCCAATAAATTCAAATAAATAAATAAAACACAAACTCTTTCTTTGTTAGCATAATTATTATGATGAAAATGTGTTAGTTTCCAGAACAAAAATATTAGCGAGAAGTGTAACATTGTTTTTCATATTTAAAAATCTCTTAGTAAAAGAAAAATATCCATTTTAAGAGACTAGCCTGGTGGTTACCAGGGCCTGAGGGGTGGAGGGAAACAGGAGACGTTGGTCAAACAATACCAACTTCCAGTTATAAAATGAGTAAGTTCTGGTGATTTAATGTACAGCGTAGTGATTATAGTTGCTAATACTATGTTATCTACTTGAAAGTTGCTAAAAGAGTAGATCTTACATGTTTTAGCAAATAAAAAGGTAGCTGCATGATATAACACGTTAGCTAACATTACGGTAACAATCGTTTTGCAATATATAAGTGTATCAAATCAATATGTTTCCCACCTTAAACTTATGCAAAATCATATGTCAATAATATCTCAATAAAGCTGGGAATTTTTTTAAACATTTAAAATTCACGATTGTTAAAAAAGAAGAAAATTGCTGTTTCAAACCACGCTAAAATGTCAAGCAGTCTGAGAATACGCATTGATCATTGAACTTGACAATGTGTTCCTGCATCATACTGACGATTCCTCACTGAGTCCCTCTCCTGAGAAACTAAAATGGCAGTTAAGCGTATCAAAAATATAGGAGCTGTTCTAATCCAGTGTAATCTATATGCCTTAATAATCTTAAGAGTGGTCTACCTTCACTTCTACCTTATCTCACACAGAAACCTAAATCAGAAAAAAGATAAATGAGTCATATAATTACCATACATCAAGATGGTTTAGCTTTTTAAAAATGTCACCCCTGTTGTGCCACTCCCCTAGTGAGGTTATACCTGAATTCTTAACTCTTCTTCTCCTACATGTAACTAATAGTGTGATCCTTGGCCGTCACTGAGGCACAAAGATGAACAGACTTTTGATTTAAAAATTTCAGGTTAAGTGAACTTATGAATGATTTTTATAGAACATATAACCATTAAAGATTACATTAAATACACATTTGTTGAAAAGCAAGATACCTATATCAAATAATATTTTTAAATACTGAATTGATATGCACATTTTAAAGTAAGCAAAAATAAGTTTTAAATCCACTTCATTATCAAGTATATACTTCTGAGAAAACTTTTTCAGTAATTTATTTATAAAGCATTTAATTTACCAATAAATTGCAAACAACCTAAAGCTCATCGAAGTCATGAAATACAAAACATCATTGTAATTATTTTAATTTATTAATTATTTCTTTATAAAATTATAGTTCCTATATATTTACAGAAAGATGTCCACAACATATTGTTGAACCAAAAAATTAAAAAAATAAAATAAAAGCAGATTATAGAATTGTATAGTGTTCTACCATTTAGAGTTTTTAGAAATATACATATAAGTATGATTATAAATTTCTGGGGGAAAAGTGGGAGAATGTATGTCAGATTATTTACATTATTTATAGCCCTAGTAAGGGATTAGGAGACAGGATTGTGTTTTATATACTTCTATATTGCTTGGGACCTAAAATATATTTTATTGCCAAAAATAAAGTTTCTACTTTTGCCTTGGCAAAATATTTATTTAGTATATACAGATGTATAAATTAGAGTATAGATATATATTAGAATACATATTAGTAATTATCCTTGTCTTGGTAAGAAGAGGGTATTTATTTTTAACAAATTAGAATAATAATTTTAAAACCTCTATTTCCTGGATTTTTAAATGATCGCAGAAACATAGGTGCAAAAGCCATAAGACAATGAATCAAGAATAATCACTAGAGACAGCTGGCATATTTCTCTTAATAAATGTCTGAAAACTGAGAGAAAATCTAGTTGCAATAATTCAAGTTTTATAAGGTTTTTTAGTCAATTGTATTTTCCAGATTTCTCATTAGTTGGATCTGAAGTAAATCAAGATTTTTGTTCTGCTGCTTTTAGTTCTGTGTACTTATTTTCTAAAATGTTGCCATAGAGATGAAAAGGAAAGAAAGAGACTTAATATATAGGGTCAATTTGTTCTTAAAAAATGAGCCTGTCACAAATATACATAAAGTACCTCAAATTACCAATGACTTTCACCATACATCCAAATAAGTTTATTATGTATTATCAATTTGTTCTTTTTTAAATCAACTCTCAAATTCTCATCTTTACCATTCTATACAAGAGACTGTTTTTTCAACTTTTTCAGTTTACCTTGAAAAACTTGTACAAAAAACAAAGTGAAAATGACTGGTAGATTATGTTAACGAGAACAAAGTAGCATCTCACAGAAAACCTTTAACCTGCATACATTTACCTGAGAGAGAAAGAGTCAAGGTGTCTAATGCAAGAAACGAGGCAGGCAACAAGGACTGAGAACAATTAGAAACATAGCAGAGAAAAAGCATGCAGTCAGGTGTCAGTAACCATCTTTCCAAAGAAGAATTACTTAGAGAGCTAATCAAGACAGCTCTGTCTTGTAGGGATAGGCTCATGTGAGTATTCCCAGTCCTCTAACTCACAACAGCGACCTAAACGGACTGACTGGCCTTCCATGCTTCACGGCTCTGACTGGGCCATAGTAAATTTACTTATCACATTTCAGGCTAATTAAAATGTGTTGTGGTAGCAACTTCACTGTATCTCTAGCTAACCTAAAGCAAAAGGAAATCGTAATATGCCGTTTTCCTTACTTACTGAGCAGAATACTAGATTTGTCATAGTGCTCACAACAAATAATAACATCTTTTAAATTATTTCACAGAAGAATATTGTCACATATACCAGATTTCACTGAAATGCAAGGCACTTTTTCTTTTTTCTTCATATTTAAATGAGTAAATATTTACTAAATATCTATGATATACAAAACACTCTGGTAAATGTTGAATTTAGGTTGAGGGTAGAAAATATTTATGGGTTTTTTTTATTGTACCTTTTAAATATTTTAATCATGAGTATTTGTGCCAGTTAAACATAGCCTACCCAATGTTTTCAAAACATTATTTGTCTTGCAAATAGTCTGTTATATAAAAAGAAAATATACTCTTCTTATAATTGATCTAAAGAAAACCTGTAATACCTTTATCTTTTTCTTGGAGGAAAAATGGCAATTTTTTTTCCTTTTATGAGGAAAATACGCTCCTTCTATTCATTCAGACCATTTTCTAGTTGATGAAACTCTAACTTTAAGTATATGACCTTGTCAAAATCAGAAATAAATTTACTAAATGGTATACTGCTGTGTATTTCCTTCTCAAAGCGAGTCAGCAGAAGTTCCATTAGTAAAATAGCTAGGAAAGCAGAAATGCTCTAGATATTTTAATTGGGAAACAGGTATAATTCTTACAAAAATGGCTTAGGAGCTGCTGCAAAATCTCATACCTCCAGTAGCCCACACATCTGCCTGCTGCTGCAAGAGGAAGAAAAACATGACTTCCATTTCTCTTCCACCTTGCAGAGTTGATATGACTACATCTTCCAGTGGAATCTAACCCAGAACATAGTTATCAGGGATACTGGGAATGAGGTTCCCATGTGTCCCTCTACCCCCATAGAATGGACAACATAGAAGGGGGAAATGATGCTAAACTGCTAATGATATGTAGGTAGGAGGTAGGATTGAGGCAAATTCTGTCCCCGTGATATTGGCCAAAGAGATTTAAGCTGTGATTTAACCATTCATCTTACAATAGTTATAATATGATCCCATCTCGGGATTATATTATGATTCCTTTAGGGGATTTTTCTCTTTGATCCTCCACTTTTATTTCCTTGATCACTTGGGTAGAAAATTTAAATTTTCTAAATACTCCCTAAATACTGATTTCAAGGTTTAACAAATAAAAAGCATACAGTAAATTACTATGCAGCTATATCTACAGTACTTTATATCTATTGAGAACATACAAATTGCAAGGCATTTTGCAGGAAGTCACTGTGTAGGATGTAAAAATGGCCTCTGCCCTTCAAGTGTTCACAATTATTGGGAAGCAAGTTGAAAATACAATCAATACAACTAAGTCAGATTGTGTGCAACTAACTAGCAGCAGAGGAAGAATTAGAGCAGAAGAGAGTCTTACCAAGTCATGGTGAGTGACTGAAGAAAGCCATGGGGAGGAAGTGCTTTTTGATGTATGCCAATGCGAGAGGCCAGAGTGAGCAAAGTGAAGAAGTTAAAGTACTTGCTGGAATTAGACTAGAAACAGATATCACCAACTCAGATGCCTGCAGGGGCCAGCAGTGATGGAAACGAAGCAGCCCGGTGGGGACTGTAGCCCAGAAAAGAATGCACAAGCTACCACCTCAGGAGGCATCCCTGGTGAGGATGCCGGGCCAGTGTTATCCGGGCCGCCAACTGTTCAAAAGAATATGGAAATTTACATTCTAAGGTAAAATTCCTATTGTAAAATGTTGACACCTAACAAAATCAATAACTAAAGCCATGGATAAATCAGATAAAACACATCTGCGGCCTATATAGGGCCCAAAGTTCATCCATTTGCAACTTCAGGGTCAGATGCCCTCCAAGATCTTATCAAGGCATTCTGATTTTATTCATGAACCCATTCTCATGGAGTAATATATATTTATCTTAAAAATTATGCATATTAAGCATTAAGCTCAGGAATTTTCTTCTACAAATTGTGTCTTTGATTCTGTTCATAAATTGTACTGGAGCTCTTAAGGCTTTTGTGTGCAAGAGGGTTAGAGCAAGGAAGAGAAGCAACAGGCAGGAGAAAACAAAAAGAGGGTAAGACCAGGGTAACCAATCTCTGGGCACTGAAGACTGTTGACTTTATTTATTTTTACCAACTTGGGAGGCAATAATGAAAATTTTTTATAATGGAGGAAGTGTTGACTTTTCCGGAATAATAACCATTAGCTACTTTGGCAGAATAATATACCAAATGTATATGATTATTTAAAATCCAGTCTACTGTAATGTATAAAATATCCCCTTCCATTTGTGGATATCCTTTATTCTCTCAAAATTGCTTATTAACTAGTAACTTCTTGAGAACGATGTGATCATACCTTTTAACATCACAGGAAAAAGGGTAATAATAGCCAGGCTCATGCCAAGAAGGAAAAACATCTAAAATGTAGCCTCAGTCCTGTCTTGCTTCATTAGCTGTTGTAAACCTAGTTAAAGGCCATACCCGTGAAAAATGTTAGATCTATTTTTGGCAAGAAACTTAACAAAAGAAGCAAATAATAACATAAACCATTACATAAAGAAGGTTTCTACTTTCAATCAAACTGGCCATTGTTATTACTGAATTATCTATGTTAATACTTCTGATCACATGTCTTAAGTGTGTGATACCTGCCACCTGGGGAAATCACATTTCTCTGAGGTTCAGCGTAGGATCCGGCTCCTCGGGAGGGTCCCTTCCTATAGTGTCATTATGTGCACTTAGAAACATTTCAAACTAGAAGCTTGGGCAGACATTTCAATTGAGCTTTTCCCAATAGTGGTGCTTTTTAATAGTATAGTACCTAATGGAACATAATGAAAAAGATCTACAATAGAATCGACAATTTCAGAAAAAGGAAAAATCCACCTGACAATGCTCTCTTTGCTTATGAGTTACTGCTTCACAGAACAAGCACTGTAGAGTATATATAAGCATACACACTTTTCAGCTTCAGAACAAAGAATAGAAATCTAAAAAGGTAAAAATGAAAATGTGTGCTGTTCTGCTACATTGTAGCTGAGAGTTATAAAGGCCCTGTGAACAATATTGAGTTTGCAGTGGCACAATTACATCACGAAAGATTTACCTTCACTCTGCAAACTCAATATAGGGCAATAACAGTCTATTACTAGCAGAGCAATACAACATCAAAGGAATGTTTAAAAGAACTAGACAGAACCTTTAAATCAACACAATTGAGTTATCTTCCCCCAAAGGAAGCACCATGGGAGAGCTCATAGCAAGATTTTTCAAGAGGTATTACTAATTTACCATGTTATATTTAATACACTTTTTAAACGTGGTTTGTAATCTCTCTCCACTTTTTAAAATACAGAGCAATAAATTAAAAAAGAAACAGTCCCCGAAGAGCAAGAGACTGGTAGAAAAAAAATGACAATAGTTTTGTTCCTTAGGGTTAACATATCAAATAATTTTTCCACTGCTGAAAAGGCTGTATTAAATGTTTTCCTTCCCAATTTCAATGAGATTCTTCAAATCAGAGCCAGAGGAATAATGGTAGATTTTTACTGTTTATATTTATAAAGTTAACCAATATTCAAATTCTGTTAAAAAATAGCAACATTCACCACTACATTTTAGTAAAATGTCAAGAAACTCTCTTTAGCATCTCTAATAGAGAAATAAGCAATTTTATTCTGCTTTATGACTAAAATGAGCATTTTAGAGGTTAAGTTTCTTATCCAAGTTATGTCAGAAATGGCAGAAGAATTTATTGTGGAGTAATACTGTTCATTGCTGGCAGGTCTTAGACATTTTTATTCTAGTTTTACTATTTCCCCACACATTCCTACTTTTAATTTTTATAATAGTGTGTTAAGTTTAATAAACTGCCAATATAAGACATTACTTTTTACATTTAAAAATGTTACTTTTCTACATGCATAGCATGACTTTTATTGTTATAAATTTTAGTCTAAATCCATACATTTGGGTATCCCATGAATATAGATGGAACTAGTATTACCAAATTTTTCATCATCTATTAGTGTCTGATATTTGCGTTAATAAAGTTGTAATTTTTATATACTAATAGAACTCCAATTCTTTCAAAAGTTTACCTTGTTTGCCTTTGGTTTGCATTTTTGTTTTGGCTTACAGTATCCTAATTTATATCAGAGATATTTATGCAAAAAAGCCTTAAATTCTAGATAATTTATATCTATAGTGGCTTCTCAGTACATGAATTTTTTTAATGCTGGAAACACACCCACAACAGGTGCATGAAACTGCCTGTAACACATGGCATATGGGGGAAGTACTAGGGTTTGTCCCTTTTGATATAGAATGGTTTTATTGGTGTCATACTATAAGATTTTATAATAAATCAGATTATATATGGATTTATACTTATGTGTCTAGTGTTAGAAAATATTTAATTTATGTTTACAATGCTTTTAATTTTATAATCAGTTTCCTGAATTTCTTTACAATTGACCTTTATGTCAAGACTATTTCATTTGAAATTGCCCATTACCAGGTAATCTTTTTCAGATATTTGAACTGTATTGTCAGGGGTTTTTTTAAAGCATTTTCTCTCTTTTTTAAAGTCCATCCAACTTTTTCAAACTAGTATTGTGATTTTAAAGGCAAAATTCTGATTCATATTTGTTATATTCTTGCCTGGTGATAGCAAACTAATTTCATCAGTTATTACATACTCTCAGTGAAATTTTATGGAGTTCCATTATTTGAAATAATTGCTGTGAATGTAACAGATTGTCATATTTTCTGATGATGTGATTACAATATGCATTCCCAATATGTGTTGGCAGGTTCATCACTGTCAGCTTGTTTATAAATGTCAGACTCAGTCCATTTATATCACGACCAAAAAAACCTCATTTTTTCTCCCTATCCTTTCAGCCTAATAAATTCTCTCAAAGATCGAATGTCCAACAAGAAGCTTTATACCATATGATGTTTGTTCACTGCTGATGTCAGTACAGTGGTTAAAAGAATAAACACTCTATTCAAACCTGACTTTGAAATTCTGCTGAACTAGCTAATAGTTGTATGACTGTGCTTCAGTTTCTCTTCAAGACAGGCTAATAATATTTATAGGTTGATGTAAGGATTAAATTAGATATCTCCTATTAAATACTTAGCAGTATGGCACATAGTATGTACTTTGGAAATGCTAGCTATTCTTATTGGGAAAATAAGTTCTGAAATGTTCTGATGCCTTCCAATTAGCATAATGAGTATTATAAAGTATTATCCAACCATGGAACTCACTCGCTGTGATAAAATAAAATAAGAATATTGACTCTTGTGCAGAGATTATAGAACAAGCACCTGTTGCCTAACAGTACTGGAACTTGTACCAAATTATCAATGAATGAATAACCAGCTTAAACAGCTATCACAGTCATAAGGCAGTTGGTTCTACAGTCTAGATCTGTTTAAGAATTGAACCAACTCACCTGCTGACTATAATACCTATCCAGAGGAGTGGTATAAAATTTAATGTCAGTAATTATCTGTTAGATATGACATGATGTGTGTATTCTCTTCCAAGTTTTTTATTGATTATGCTATTACAATTGTCTCAGTTTATCTCCCTTTGCCCCCCTCTACCTAACCCCTCCAACTCCCTCCAGCAATACCCCCTCCTTTGTTCATATCCATGGGTCATGTATATAAGTTCTTTGGCAACTCCATTTCCTATACTTGCTCTTAACATCCCCCTGCCTATTCTGCAACTACCAATTTGTACTTCTTAATCCCTTCACCTTTTCCCCCATTCCACCAGATGCCCCTCCACACTGACCACCACCCCAATGTTCTCCATATCTATGATTCTGTTTCTGTTCTGCTTTTTTGTTTAGTTTTTTAAATTCAGTTGTTGATAGTTGTAAATTTATTGTCATTTCATATTCATAGTTTGGATCTTCTTCTTCTTCTTAAATAAGTCCCTTTAACGTTTCACATAATAGTGGCTTGGTGATGATGAAATCCTTCTGTTTTACCTTGTCTGGGAAGCACTTTATTTGCCCTTCCATTCTAAATGATAGCTTTGATGGATAGAGTAATCTAGGTTGTAGGTCCTTGCTTTTCATCACTTTGAATGCTTCTTGCCAAGCCTTTCTAGCCTGCAAAGTTTCTTTTGAGAAATCAGCTGATAGTCTTATGGGAACTCCTTTGTAGGCTTATCTGCTTTTCTCTTGCTGCTTTTAAGAATCTCTCTTTAACACTTGGCATTTTAATTATGATGTGTGTTGGTGAGGTCCTCTTCACATCCATCTTGTTTGGGACTCTCTGTGCTTCCTGGACTTATATGTTTATTTATTTCACCAAATTAGGGATGTTTTCTTTAATCTTTTCAAATAGATTTCCAATTTCTTGCTCTTTCTCTTCTCCTTCTGGCACCCCTATGATGTGAATGTTGGAATATTTGAAGTTGTCCCAAAGGCTCCTTACACTATCCTCATTTTTTTTTTCTCTTCATGCTGTACTGACTGGGTATCTTTTTCTTCCTTATATTCCAAATCATGGACTTGATTCTTGGCTTCATCTGCTCCATGGTCAGTTCCCTACAAATTGTTCTTTATTTCAGTTAGTATATCCTTCATTTCTGCCTGGGTCATTTTTATGCTGTTGAAGTATCCACTGAGCTCCTTGAGCATCCTTGTAACCAGTGTTTTGAACTCTACATCTGATAGACTGCTTATCTCCATTTTGTTTAGTTCTTTTTCTGGAGCTTTGTTCTTTTGTTTCATTTGGGCCATATTTCTTTGTCTTCTCATTTTAGCAGCCTCCCTGTGTTTGTTTCTATGTATAAGGTAGAGCTATTTTTACTCTGTGTCTTGGTAACATGGACTAATGTAGTAGGTGTTCTGTAGTGGCCATTGGCACAGCCTCCCCTACCTCCAAATCTGTGTATTCGAGGTGTGCCCACCATGTGGGTTGAGTATTTCTTCCTTTAGCAGATGAGTCTTGATTGCTGTATTGATGATGAGTATTGATCAGCAGATCAATAGGAGGGATTTACCAAGTTCAGGCAGCTGGTAGGACTGGTTGTGACCCCTGACCAGCAACCACTTCCTTTCGTGGCTTGTGAAGGTGGTTGGGCGTTGCTCTGACAGCGTTCTGTAATTGTCTGCTGAGTGTGCAGGCTCTGTTGTTTCCCAGGTGGTGCAGGCCAAGGTCAGCCTCCACCTGTGTTCTGTCTGGGGCCCCATGGTGTAAGCTATAAAGCAATCTGCAGGTGGCTGCTGCTCATGCAGGGCCTGGAGTCCTTCAGCGAGAGGTACGATGGCTGGGCTCAGCTGCTGCTTGAGTGGATTTAGGAAGGCCTGAGGCCTGGGCACAGCCCAACCCAGCTCATCATATGGAAATGTCACTGTTACCAGCTTAGGTGGTCGCATAAGCTGGTTGGTGTGGACTGTTAGGTAATCTTCAGGGTGTGGCTTACCACGTGAGCCAGGCTGATGGAGATTCAGATATGGCTTTGTGTGGGGGAAGCCTCAGAAAAAGTACTATGGCTGCTGTCTACAGTTCTGTCTGGGGGGAAGTGGTCCCCCCAGCTCTTACCCTGATGCCAGACACTTCAGTTTTTCCCCATATGCCACTGGTGCCCTTTAAGCTGCTGCTCCAGTTCTGGAGCCCCGAGGGAGTGAGCCTGAGTCAGTCTGTGTGCACTGCAAGGCCGTTTAAGAGGAGAAGCCTGAGAATCCTGCAGTTTCTCCACTGACGCAACCCCCATTGGTTGTTACCGTCAGAAGTACGGGGACTGACTTTCCTGGTACTGGAACCCTGGGCTGGGTGGTCTGACACGGGGGTAGGACCTCTCACTTCTGATATATCTCTTCATTTTAATACAGCACACATGGGTTTGGGACCACCTAGTTCCGCGTCTCCACATCCCTCCTACCGTTTGGACGAATGCGGTCTCTTTAATTCCTTAGTTGTGGGACTTCCATACAGTTCGATTTTCTGATGGTTCTGAGTGATAGTTGTTCTATATTTTAGTTGTAATTTTGCGGAGGAGGAGAGCCACACACAACTGGAAGTCTTATCTTCCAAGTTTTGTTTGAAGGATATTTTAACATTGTTACTTCAGAGTGTTTTGATATTAGGGGTTAAGCAACATTAATTTACTAAACCTTGGCCAGTAAAAAAAAACAAAACTATAATTCAGTGGTATCTAGTTCATCAATACTCTTAATTAAAGTGGAGGAAAGAATATGATTGATGTCAAGCAGAAACAATTCATAGCAAAATGGTTTACTAGAGTTTTTTTTTAAATAAGTACATCATAATCTTTCAATAGTGAAGTCTGAAACAAAAATTTACAATAAATGTTTTATTAAGGTTTTATTAATTTTCTTTTAACACTTGGTATTAATTGACCAACTTTATGCTTGAGTTTTATTTGCAAATATTGTTGCTTATGGACTGATATGTCCCTTTTTGTCCTTAACCACCTCCTATAAAATGGCAGAAGTAAGACTATCCTTTCACTATTTCCAGGTGGACTGCCATAACTACCTCAGAAGACACTCTTCCCTCCTAAAACAGTTCTATGAATGGAACAGAAATAGCTGAAAGTTAACACTAATTTGACAGGTATAGTCATACTTCATTTACCTATATATATTTAATATATATTAATTTATTGTTTTTATTTGTTATTATCTTCACTGTGATTTCATTTGTGATTGTGCATTTATTTTGCCTTATTCTTAGTCTATAACTTTCAAATTCCATGTAGACAGAATCTATGATTTCTACTTTTTTCCTTGTTTCTTTAGTACTTGGTTCAGTGCTTTTCAAAATCACTTCAATACGGCAGAGAGTATATACTGAAGAGCATAACAAAGAATACGTTTATCTAAGACCCATTAAAACACCAAGATTTTTTGATGACCTGAGTGATTTCATTTCCTACCTTTTACTGTTATTATTTCTATTTTAACATAGATCAAAATCTATAAACAAAACATTGATACTCTTCTGGCATATTTTTAGACACTACACAGCAATTATGAATTAGTATGTCAATGTATTAATGCATGAGGACAGATAGGAAAGTTCCAAGATCCTTCAACAAATCACAGTCAACTAATGTAAATGAGAATTTCTAGTCAAGACTAATGGTGGTATTCTCAAATACAAAACAAAATATAAATATTACATTACTTTATATCTCAGTAGTAGTTAATAAGCAGAATAAGTTTCTCATTTATCCCCAACCTAGAGATTATGTTAATCATAAAACAAGTCCAAGGGCCTAAAACTTAATGGCTTCAAAGAACCAGTTCTGGGTCTACTCTTCTTGGGTCAGAGAGATATCTGGGATCCTGGATGTGTTAGAGGATTACCTTGGCCTGGGAATTAATACCACCTAAATGCCCAATATCCCTCAAGATTTTACCTATCTCTTGATGTAATTTTGAATGTAAAAATGTTGGTTAATCAACCATCATTTTTCAAATTAGGGGCTGATTAACTAATGAATATTAGACCATTCTTACTGCCACTTCATCAATGGAATGCACTATTCCATTCACCAGCCCTGTTCTATCTAATCCTCTTTTCCTGCTAACCCTCCTAACAAAATTTTAGGCATCCTTCAATATCTGGCTAAAATGTCATCTCTTTTCTCAATTTTTCAGGACTATTTCCAAACTTACTGCCTATATACCCAAAACCTCCCTCATTAGTTCAGCCATTTGTTTATTCAACAAATATTTTTTGAGCATCTGTCAGGCATCAGGCACTCTTCTTTGTACTTGTTCTGGGCCAAACATATAAAAACTTCTACCCTTGTAACTCCTAATTTCCAATGGAATAATAATTACTTGTTTCTTTCATATTCCATATTACTTTATTATTGCATTGGTCATATTTATTGTAGAGAGTAGCTTATGTGTCTCTCTTACTGGATAGCAAAGACCAGGTCACATTTATCTTTTCTATTTTTATTACCAGCACTCAGCACATTGCCTTGCACCATGACATAAGGGAAGAGGTATAATATACTTTACAGTTTGGAACTTCCCTATAAAATTTAAATTTGCTCAATATTTATGTTTGGGTTATCTGTGGTTGCTCAAGAAATAAGCCTAAAAGTTAGGCACTTAAAACAATGCTTATATTTTGCTCACAATTTTGTAGATCAGAAATTTGGAAAAGGCTCAGCAGGGTAGTTCATCTCTGATCCACATGGCTTCAGCTACAGCTTTTTGGTATCCTGCAGCAACTCTCTCTCTCTCTCTCTCTCTCTCTCTCTCTCTCTCTTTCTCTCTCTATTTCTCTCTCTCTCCCTCTCTTTCTTTCTTCCCCTATTTTCTCCCTCTCTCATCATTTAAGTTCTTATCCTTCAGGATCTCTCCATTATCTCCGTTAGGTACGGGCTTCCACAGCGTGGTGGTCTCAAGATAATCACACTTCTTACACGGTATATGGTTTCTAAGAGGCAGAGAACAGAAACTGCTAGGCCAGTGAAGGACTATGCCAGGAACTGGCAGTGAGTGCATTTCTACCACATTCTAATGCTCAAAGCAGACATGAAGGCTGCCCAAATTTAAGGAGACAGAGAAAGAGACACCACTTCTTGATAGTGGAATGTCAAGTAGTACAGAGAGCAGTGGAATGGGCCATACTTTTGTTACCATCTTTAGAAAATATTCTCTGCCATAGTTTATGATAGCTGTCTATTATGTCTAACCAGTCAGCCACACTGTGTTTAGGGGAAGTAGTTCAGAATTGAAGTGAAATTTAAATTTTTATTTTAAAAACAAACCTACTCTTATCTTAAGGATTTTATTTTAAAATGCTAAATGAATAGTGATTATAAACATTTAGCAAGCAAGCATTCTAAAAATTTCTAATACCAATATTTTAAAAAATACATCAACATTATTAAAGGGGATTTACTAAGTTTTTAAAATTCAAAATCTTTGACATAAAAATTACATTTCTTCTAAAATTTACATATTTTTTAGTTATTTCCCAGATATGTATTTCTCATTAATGTTCAACACAACTGTACAATTTTTGGTTAAGATTGTCCTTGATTATTGGACTAATTTGTACAGTTCCCCAAATCAATCCCAACTGGAATAAGAAGTTCAAACATGTCACCTCATTTTCTAGACTCCTTTCATAGTATAATATGTTGTGTGCCCTAATTTTTTTTCCTGTGACTTAGGGAACTCAAATATTTATTAAAGAAAAACTTTCCACATAGTAGAAGTCTAAGTAATTGTGTATTCTGAGAAAAATGAGCATGTACATTCAGTTTTGGTTTGGTGAATGTATTCATATTTGTGGTGTTTTAGTTTAAATCATCAACTTTGCAATACCATCGTACGAATGGTTCATTGCTCTCTGTACTTTATCAATGTTATACTACTTATAAAATATTAATTTATATTAAAATCAATGTCTATTTGGTTTTAGTAATCAAAGGTGGCTTTTATAGTTTTGTTGTAATCTAAATTAGTATGAGTTTTTTAAATGGTCAACAGTGTTCACACAAGGTAAAACATTGCCATAATTCAGATAGTATAAAAACTCCGGTTTATTACACGAGATTGAAAGTCCCTTTATTTATCGTTTTCCTCAATAAAAAATTCAAATTGAAAATATGCCAAATTCCCTTAGGAAGCTACTGAAATATCTCTCCAGAGAAGAAAATCTGCTATTAAAGCAGGCTTTTTTTGAGAACCACATTAAGAGCTTTGGCTGTTAAAAAGGCAATATATATATATGAAAGTCAAATTGGACTTAATGAGTTGGTGAAATAACCCTAAAAGAATCCTATTCAGTCTCTGTGCATTTGCAACACTATAGGACAGGCCCAGTTGATACACCATTCCTGTGACCCATGCAAGGCATACTCCTGTGATGAAAGTGTTTTTATTTCTAAATGTGGTCATGGTTTCTGTGTGCAAGACATTAATGGACATTACGATAAACCAAATCAATAATTTCACAATAGTACTTGAAATCCAAGCTTCCCAGTGATAAGTAAACTGTAACAATATAGTAAGTGTAGGGTGCTAGTGCTGAGCTCTTCCTCTTGTATTGCTTTACAAAGTGTTAAACAAAATAATCAAAAAGCATTCTTAATTAGCTATATATCTATTTCCACTTCCAAATTTTAAAATCTAAGCTTCCAGTTTTTTCTGAACAGAATAATCAAGTTGAAGTGATTTAGGATATCGCAGCTCAATTATGTGAAGTATCAGGATACCTTCCATCTTATGAGTCTATTAAAAATAGCTCTCTTGGTTTACAGGTCTTGATCTCTAATTCCATTTTCCATTAAAAGAAATCAGCGCTCCTTGGAGAAATGGCTGAGTCCAACCTGGGACAGGAAATACACAAGATGAGGCCAGAACATCTGGTTAAACCAGAAGTAAGGAAGCGCTCCACACAAATAAACAAACACTGGAGCGCGCACGAAGACTCAGGGGATGACTTGAAGGTCTCCACTGGTCGAATCAGTACAACTTGAGCACAAAGTAATTAAGCACACTAATGAATTATAAATAATTCCAAAAAATCAGAATTCATGAGTTCATATCAATAATAAGTATAAAAAGATAAATAAGTAGGAAAAAAGACAGTACTCTAGATTACATTTTAAAAGTTAAATGCCAACTAGTAAATGAATAGGGAGTGCCAGAGTTGGAAAATCAGAGTTTGTAATCATCAGAGTAAAGATTGGATCAGGCAAGAATCATCAATGGATAAGATATCTGGGGAGAAACTTTGATGAAGAGCCCATTATTTGTATGGTCTTAGACTGCCTTTCCATAGATTGCTTATTAGTTTTAATCAGAAAAATGATCATTATACAGTGGGAAAATCAGACAATACATTGCCCAGTTAAGCAAAATTAACATCACCAAGGAGAAGTATTTGAACATCATTTGCCTTCAGGTGAGATACCCTGAGAAGGCCAAAATATGACCCATGCACCATTATGAACAAATATATGTAATCAGAATCTAAGCACAAGTTAATATCAGATAAATGCCAATGAGGAATAAATATTCTTTTTAAAAAGATATCTGATGGATCACTTTGTAAGTTATATGAATGTCTAACCACTATAATGTACACCAGAAACTACTGTAATACTGAATCTCAACTCTATTTGCAGATAAAAAATAAAAAATAAATGGTTGATTGTAGTCTTCAAAACTGTCAATAGCATAAAAGACAAAAAAAGTTTGTGGAAATGTTCTGGATTTTAAAAAAAGACTACAAAGACGTGACAACTAAGTGCAATACAATACCCTGGAGTAGACCCTCTATTAGAGAGGGAAATTGCATTGGATCAACTACTAAAACTGAAATTATAAGGATGGCAGATTTGCTAAAAGTATTCTATAAACCTTAAATTTATCGAAGTTGTTGACTGAACTGTGATTATGTAAGAGAATATCCCTATTCTTAAGAAATATCCACAGCAGTATTAAGGGATGAAGGATCATAATATATGTAGCTTACCCTAAAATGGTTCAAAATATATGTGTATGAAGAAAGAGAGTGTGCAGAAAAAAACAGTGACAGAGAATTTGAGCCAATGAACATCCAATGAGGTAAAATGATAATAAGTGAGTCTTGGTGATGACTATCAGAATGTTATTTGAATTATACTTATTTATGCAACTTTTCTGAAATGTTGAAATTATTTCCAAATAAAAAGTGAAAAACAAAAGAAAAAACAGTCCTGCTAAAGCAGCATATACAAGAAGAAAACAGTGCTGTTTTCCCACTGGCAAACTTATTTCAGAGTATAATGGAGTGCGCCTACAGGCATTATGCAGAAAACTAGAATTATTGTGTGCCACATCTCAGGTGAATTTGACTCCGATTAATGTAGCGGGCAGTCTTGGTAGTTAACTAAACTGCCTTCAAATCAAAGGCAGTGTAGTACAGGTCATGGGATTGGGTTAACTGTAAAAAGCCTCGTTCTTAAGTCCCTAGGTGATACCTGACACACTCAAGCACTAATTTTGTAGGCTTGGGGACAGGAGATAAGCAAAAAGTCACACAGTGGTTCCTTTGCATTTGGCCCACTAGCCAAGTCTAAAAGGACAAACAGGCTATACTGCATAGAAGGTGAAATGCTTAAATGTCAGAGAAGCATTGTTAGGACCTATCTGTATGCACAGCAACTATCATGTGTTCCAAAAAGAGGAGAGTACATTTCATGAAGGGAAATGAGAATAAAAGACTGTATCCTGTTTTACCATTCCCAGAAGGCTTAGAAAAAGATCTTTTAACAATTTAAGTGTTGTTGACTTTACTGACCTATGTATTGTGTCAGTCTCAAAACCAAGGGAAAATAGACAAAGTGTTTACATATTTCTCATCTGGGAGCAAAGCAGGGAAGCAAATCGGCATTAGTCTTCATTTTTGAAGGTGGCTTCCACTTTCTAATAAATTGCAATAATCATTAAAAGCTACAAATCTTGACTGATTCTTTTGTCTTATATAATTTCCACTAAAGAGTTTTATGATAGGCTGGTGAAAGGTTTATATTCTCTTTATTTGGCATGAAAAGACATTATGCCAAATAAAGCTTTTATTTTTTTTCATTTACATTTTCCCCCTTCCTGAAAAGATAATTTTTCTTTGTTTTTATCTTTTTTAGAGTATATTTTCTCTACAAATGGAATTATTCAGCTATAATTATTTATAAAGTAAATTGATTATTTATTATGCTTACTTGGATTGTGTGGCTCACCCCATCTTAAGTACATCTCAGTACCAGTTCTGAATTATTCTCTCACTTTATAAAGCTCTTGTTCAAAACAGCAGATTTCTTTATGTATCATCTTCTGGATTCCTCCCTCCCTCTCTCCCTCCCTTCCTTCCTTCCTTCCTTCCTTCCTTCCTTCCTTCCTTCCTTCCTTCCTATTGTTTTTTAATAAGTGAGAAGATGGCAGTTTGGTTAATTCAATGAAGCAGAGATGGAAGAGAGATGGAAGAAGTGTCAGGGTCTTCAATTACAATCTTTTCTTTATGAAAAATAGAAGAAGTGACTTCATTTCTCTAGGATTGTTTTATTTAAAACTTGTGAAACATAAAGGATTGTTGAAACATATTTAAACATTTCACATGAGTTTAATTTGCATAATAAGCAAAGCCTGAGAAATACAGATCTCTGAGTCAGAACTTCCACATTCATGGTTAAGTTTCCCTGAGCAAGTTACCTTTGCCTCATTAAGTTCTACTTTCATAGTTTGTAAAAGGTGGTCATACAGATACCTGCCTTGTAAACTTCTCAGAAGACTAATTGAGATAATAAACAGGGCCAGATAAATAGTGTTAACCAATATGATTATTGGTGTTCTCATTACAATTATATGAAGACCCTTTTGTTGACTGTCCATCACTCCACTTGAATGTCCTTTCAAAACCCCTTGTCCCATTATGGTGTCTTCACTTTTCCCACTTGCTAATATCGAGCCGCTAATACCTTTGGGGAATATAAGTTTTCATGTCTGGCTCTTCCTACTAGGATAACAAGCTCCTTCTGTGCAGAGATGATGTCTGTTTCAGCTCTGAACCTTAGAGCAGAGCCCAACCTGCCCTGAACCCAGAACTCATTCAAGCTTATTAGGTACTGACCAGGGCTAGGCCCTGCTCTAAGGATCTAACCTGTGGTATCTCATTCTTACATAAATGTTATCTCACTCTACCTCTATGAGTTAGAGAGTATTATAGCACGATCTTAATTTTACAGATGAGAAAACCAAGGCACTGAGAAATCAAAAATTTGATGAAGGTCATACAGTAAGACGTGAAGCCTGTATCTTTATCCTTCTTGCATATCGCCTCTTGGAGAATGTGCAATATATATAAACACTCAGACATGCTCCCATTCGGCTAAGGGGAATGAGGAGATCAAGGATACATATTACAACCAACAAAGTGAAACTAGCTGGGGAATATTCCTGTGCCTTGTTCTAAGCAGAGAGTATCCTTAATCTTAAATAAGAAAACTGAGTCCCAAGGATGAAGCCCACCTCCTACATCACTCATTTAATTGAAGTTAATGATCCCCTAGTCCAAGGGTTCTCAAACTTTAACATGCATCAGAATTACCATATTTGCTGTGTATAATGTGCACGTTTTTGCCCAGATTTTTGAGGGAAAAATAAGGATGTGCATAATATGTTAGTATATTGATTACATATCATAGGGATAATAATCCCGTGTATAGTGCACACAAAAATGTGGGTACGTATTATACGCGGCAAAATATAGTACAGAGATAATATAGTACACACTTGTTAAAACACAAATGTGGAGATTCCCATCCCCTGAGTTTCTTATTTAGTATATCTGAGCTATTTGCATTTCTAGTAAGTTCCTTATAATACTGGCCTGGAGACCACACTGGAAAGCACTATCCAAGTCCGAAGCTCAGCTTAAAGTCCTATACTTTAAATGTGCCCCCTCATGACTGATTCCTTGGACCATTACCTGAAGTCACACAACATTGGAAACTGTTTTTCTGTACAACCAGGCAGCCTGGCATCACAGATACCTGATCATGATTTCAGTTTAAACATTTAAGAAATGGCATTTCAGCATCACCTCCAGCTGCACAGTGGAGGCACTTTCCATGTGCCCACCACCATTTACTGAATGATTCAAACTTTCCCTGACATCTAGGAGAATAAAGTCTGATAGGAAAATATGAGTTTGTCTGCTTGAATTCCTGGTTTTGCGTGAAAAAATAGATAAATTTGTTCCAAGAACATTACGTAAATTATACCATATGGATGAACATTATTCTGAGTAAAAAGCAATGTGGTACTTACTAATGGCAGACTAGTGTTATTGAACTATAAGTGGGTTTTGACCACCCTCACTTTGTTTCCCCTTTTTCTTTCCCTCAGTCAAATGGTCTGCTCTCAATTCTCTTCAATTCCAGAATATACTGGATCATAATGAAAAAATTATTACAGATCAATGTTACTGCTTTGATATTCTAAAGCCTAATCCCTTGAGATAATATAAGATGCCTCCAAAGGAAAAATCATGATGAAATTAAGGAGGCCTTTCTCCCAAGATTTAAAGATGCCAGCACGGGGGGATGAGACACATCAACAGAAGGCTATGAGAGCAGAAGTCCGTGTGTGGTGGAGAGAGGTGCCCTGTGCTCTGTTCCTGGGCAGATCCCTCTGGAGCCAGAGAAGAAATGCTGCACAGAAGACAAGCCACAGACAGCTTAATGGATTTCTGCACTCTCATACAGTTTAAAAACAACAAAACATTTGCACACGGCAAAGCCTAGTGGAAAGTGATGGGGAGTGTCACCCAGTTTGACAGGGGCCATCAGATGAGAAACAAAGAACACCTAAGTGGTTAGCAACCTGTGTAGGGGAATGATAAGATGCCAGCAACCCCACAAATAATCCCTTGGCTAGATGCATCCCACTCCAATGCCTTGGACTGTGTGACCGCCATCCAACTTAAACAAATTTCCTGCACGGTGACTGGATACCACAAGATGAATTGCCCATAGCCCTGGAAATCAGTTTTATGACTGAATTTGTGAACTGAAAATTATGCTCACTAACAACCTAGACAGGAAAGCCCTAAACCTCCATACTTAGTAAAGAGCCCTAAATAGAGTTTACCAGGTCAAGAGGGAAAAGAGGGTTTTAGGAACTCCAGGAACTATTTCTAGAAGCCAACATATTACTAGGAGCCAAAAATAATTTACAGAAACCCCTGGCAGGTGGACTGCAGTATCAGCATCAGGTATACTTTTTCCTTCACATGTCAAAAAGTCTTTTCCATTTACATCAGCATTTAAGTTGTTGAAAATGATAGAGACATACCTAAAATTCTGAGGGGTGATTTTAAAAATATTATCGTCCTGAAGTTGTTATCTTACTACTCTTCTCCATGTTCTCATATTCCTTCCCAGAACAATACCAGGATGTCATTCACGCTGCACTTAGAGAATTATATATTCCAAAATTGGGCATAAAATTATATCACTCTTTTAACATTTTTATTATTAAGGGCACTGATCCAAATTCTTTGTTAAGACACATAATTAAGCCTTTTACAAATAATATAGTTCATTTAATCCTTTCATTTTTAAAGGCCGTGAACTTTATCCATCATAAAAGGCCATTAGCATTTAGTTTTTCCTTCTGGGGTGCAAATCACTTTTCTCTCTAATTTCCCAGCTAATTACTATCTTCTCCTTGCTGATTGGAGAACGGAAAACAGCTACTGTGGGGCTCTCTGACATCCAGGTAGACATCTTGGGAACACTGATGGAACTGATAACAGGCCATTTTATAGGGCCTTAAAAGCTACTCAAGAAACGAACAAGGCCCATTAGACTTTCTGTCATGCATATGATGGGAAAAAATATACCACCATAAGATCCACTCAATTGTCTTGCTGTGACAGCAGCAGCTATTGTGCGAGAGAGGTTTGGGGAAGGTGGCTCCACCTTGGTGTTTCTGCTCTGCTGGCTAGTGGGAGTTTCAGGTACAGCATCCTAACAGAAGGGGCTTTGTGATAGGCTATCAGTGACAAACAAGAACGACAACATGCAGCCCAGTGGTTTGACAAGGAGGAGAAGCCCAACAAAAGGAGAATGACCTGTTTCAGTTTCCCATTTCAGTCTAACATTTACTTCCTCACACAAAGCTTAGCTCGGTGTGTTGGTGTCCAAATCACATTTGAACCTTGCACAGTGATGAGAGTCAAGCCGAGATATTTTAAGTGGATTTCTTTTCTTTGCATCCTACTTTGAACTGCTTTTAAACCTGCAGATGTGGGGCAGAGCTGTCTGAACAAAGTAGCTGAAAAGGGGAAACTTGGAAAAGTATGTTCCTAGCTTAATGTTTTATTTTTAAATATATTCAAATCATGATGAAATTAAGGAGGTTTTCTTCTCATATCTGTGTGGAAACATATATAAATATATATGTGTATATATTTTTTGAAATAAAATATGTATATATATTTATGTATGTTGTATCGCTATGTGGGTTTCAACAAATAAATAATGAAATGATTGCATGATTACAGTACCATACAGAACAGTTTCATCACCCTAAAAGCCCCCCGTGCTTTACCCACTCATTCCTTCTTTTCCTTTCTCCCCACTGCCCCCCATCCCAGAGCCCCTGGCAACCACTGATCTTTTTACTGTCTCTACAGTTTTGTCTTCTCCAAAATGTTATATAGTTGGAATCATACAGTATGTAACCTTTTTTCAGACCAGTTTCTGCCACTGAGAAATATGCATTTAAAGTTCTCCCATGTCCTTTCATCACTTCATAGCCTGTATGTTTTTATTGTTCTAAACATCACTTTTCCAACACAAAATTACACCGCCTATAATACATCAGGCCCTACGTGTACTGAGGATGCCGAGAGATGAATAGGATGTAACTCCTACTCTCAAGCATCTTACTGCCTGGCATTAGAAGAAAGGTATGGAAACACAGAAAGTAA
Organism: Mormoops blainvillei; assembly: GCA_004026545.1. Classification (NCBI taxonomy): domain Eukaryota; kingdom Metazoa; phylum Chordata; class Mammalia; order Chiroptera; family Mormoopidae; genus Mormoops; species Mormoops blainvillei. The sequence goes on along the minus strand of PVJD01007286.1, from coordinate 54,207 downwards.
CATTTTATAGTTACTATAATAAAAATTCCAGAGGGGTACAAAAGAAGGGCTAAGTGGCGAGAATTCAATTTTACTCCTGGTGCAGAGAGTCAGAAAGGGGTCCCTGCAGGGTTTGGTGTTGGAGCTGCAGGGCCAGCAGGAGCCAGAGCGGAGCACTGGAAGCCAAGCTGTGAAGTTTTAGGCGGGACAGGAGGACAGGTTTCGAGAACGGCGAGACGCCCAACCAGAAGCTGGTAGACTTGAACATGAAAATGCTAACCTTTCAGGTCCCAAGTAGAACCTGTATTCTCTCTCACTTCTTTCGTGTCTCTTCTCCAGTGTCACCCCCCTCAGAGACCTATTCAAAACACCCTAAAAAGAACACCCCCTTCCTACTTCCCAACCTTTTCTCCTTACCCTCCTTCTTTTTCTCCATAGCAAGTATAAGCTGTAACAAGTTAAATATGTATTTGTATTTGTATTGCCTGTCTCCTCCCACCAGAATGTAAGGCCCGAGGGACGGGGACTTGAGCTTTGTTCATGTCTGTCTCACAGCAGACCTGCTATAAGCCATTTGTTGAGTGAATGAATATGCAAAGCAGTTTTATCAGTGCTTGAGATCCTTCCTGCAGAGAAAAAGCACTACAGATGATCCCTATTAAGATGGTTTGAATTTACGATGGTGTGAAAGTGATATGCATTCAGTAGAAACTGTACTTCAAATTTTGAATTCTTATCTTTTTCCGGGCTAGCAACATGTCACATATGATGCTCTAATCGTTAGACCCCCAGCTCCCAGCCAGCCTGGGATAACCTGGGGCAACAGCAGATACTCCACAGTGCAGTTTCAAATGTACTTTCCACTTCAGGTAGTTTTAACTGTGATGAATCTAACAGGACATAATCCCATCGTAAGTAGAGGAGTATCTGTATCAGAATGTACTAACTTCTACCAAACAGGGGAACATTCTCACTCTAGTTTATATATTTCCAACAACTGCTATTAAATCCATAATATTCTAATTTTCCAGATTCTAAGATTGTTTTATTTTTCTACATTAGATTGTGAGACAGAAAAAGGAATCTCAGCGGCTTTCAAAATGCCAGATAACTCTACTTACCTTCACAGAGCGTAAGATTATCAAAACCTTTCTTTTTTTCAGTACTAATTCGAGGTCTGCTCAAATAAATACCCCTTACTACACCTAACATGGCCTGGCACGTACTCAAAAGAAGGCTGTGTTAAGTTAAATACTTAAATATTTACCCTGGAGAAAACCTGAAGATTGACTACCTTCTTATTATCCAGCACATTTTATGACCTTCAGGGTTTGCAATTTTTAACTTTTCCCTCTGCAGCTAGGCTTGAACTGGTGAACTGTCACTGGGAATGCTATCTTGGAGGGGTGGGTGTGTGGGAGGAACATGCTGCGAGCACTGCTGTGTGCAGCTTCAGGGAGCACTGCTCCAAGACGTGGCTAAAGCCTTGAGCATTGGTCTCAATGATGAAAATGAGGGGGAAGAGATGATTCTGCTGCGCGGCACAGTGACGGTTCCAGTTTTGGAGAGCATTGCCCAGGTTTTTACTTCCCCCAGGGAACAGTTTATGAAAAATACTGGCTTTCTTAATCTCTTGACTTCTGTGTTCTTAGATTCTTTTCTGTACTCTTTTCCTATGTTCAAACTCATTCGTCCATGTCCAATACCATAACTTCAGACCTTGACATCACTAATAAATATAACACAGGGGAAAAAAAAATCGCACTGTGAAGTTCTTTCCTTTCTGACAGGCATCCCTTCCCTGCCCCTCCCCTGCACCCACCTCCAATGCCAGCAGCTATTCAACTGAGTGGAGGGAAGTGAGTGCCCTACCATTCTCATCAACATACCTCCTCATTTCTTACCTCTCCTCGTCTATATTCTGTGGATGATCATTATAATCAACTGCTTTTAACACTTTTGTACCTCTCTCTCTCTTTCCCATTTAATTACACTTCAACTCTGGTTAAACTTAACTGTCTACCTTCTCTGCATCTCTGCCCCAAAAGCTGAGTGTTCTAGGAGAAAACTGCCAACCATATAAGTTGATCTGTCCCTAAATTTATGACCACTAATCTTAGAAGATCACTCACCAGTGGCCAAAAATCCTGCTGCATTTCCCATTATTTGAGACAAGTTTCAGATCCTTCTCTTCAAACCTCCCAAACCCCCTCCCCATCACAGCTCATGAACTCCCTGCATTCTTCCCTGAGAAAAGAGTAGCAATCAGATGGGAACTCCCTCAACTTCCCACCACCAACTTTATTAACTTATCTGTATCTACACCCACATTCCCTGCCTTCCTCTTATTACAATGGGAAAAAAAAAGTTTCCCAGTGCCTAAAAATGCTAAGCCCTACTCTTACTTTCTGGATTATATCCCTTTTTCTATGTTCAATAAATTTAAATCTGCAATTACTCTGTAACTCTCCATGTATTATTAGACTGACTCTGTCTACTGGATCATTCAAATAAATATAAACTAAAATTTTTTTAAAATATTCTTTTGCCCTGACCAGGTGTCTCAGATGGTTGGAGTGTCATCTTGGGCACCAAAAGGTTGCAGGTTTGATTCCCAGTCAGGGCACATTACCTAGGTTGCAGGTTCTATCCCTTGTCAGTGCGTTCATGGGAGGCAACCAATCCTTGTTTCTCTTTCACATCAATGCTTGTCTGTCTGTCTGTCTCTCTCTCTCACTCTCTCTATCCCTCCCTCCCTCCCTGTCTTTTCTTCTCCCTCTCTAAAATCAATAAACACATCTTCAGGTGAGAATTAAACCACAAAATAAAATAAAAAATAAAAACCACTTATTTGACCTTGCATTACCAGTTATTACCTCATTTTTGTGACCCCTTCACGACTTATCAAGAGATGCCTAGATTTACTGCTTTATCGCCTTAGCTTTTATCCTCAGTCCACCCAGTCAAGTTTATCTCCCCTCCAACTACTGAAATTGTAGTTGTCAAGATCAAAATAATGTCCATGATGTGAGACTAATGGTTATTTCTCTATCCTCATCTGACTTAAAATTGCAGCCATTTCCTTCCTTCTTGAAACACTTTGTTCTCTTTAATTTCAAGTTACAAGATCAAAATGGACCCTCAGCCTCTTTTGCTTGCTCAGCGTGGGGCCTCACTCATTCGTTTATTCAGACTCTCTGCTAAGATTTCACCCAGCCCCCTGACTTTATGATCTGTGTGCTGTTGACTTTCTATTTTGAATCTCTGGCTCTCCTTGTTTCTCTCCTTGTTTTCCCTAGTGAATGAAGGGTACTACCTCCCAACCATTTATTCGAGCAAAATTTCTAGAAGACATCCTTGACTTTCCTCTGTCTCTTACACACCGGACATCACTTACATACATACTTCCTAATCAAACATCAAGTCTGGCCAGCTCTACCTCAAAAGTACCCCTTTTATCTGTCCACTTGTCTTCAGTTCTTCTGCTAGCGACATTGTCCATGTCACTGTCATCTTTTGCTGATAGTACTGTAGTAGCCTCTAAATGTTCTTCTTGTTTTTCTTTCCCCTAGAGCCCCCGAGGTCTATTCTTCACACAGCAATTCTATTGTACTTTCTACAATGTATATAAAATAATCATAAGTCCCTTAAAACTCATTGGTGGCTTCCTTTTGCACTTAGAATCAATTGCAAATACCTTTTCTTGCCTAAATAATTTATCCCAGTCTATCTCTCCAACCTTGGCACGTCTTCCTCCCCCTACTTCTTGCTATGATCCAGCCACACAGGCTGGCCTCCCTTGTGTTCTGTATGATCACCAAACTGCTTCCCAATTCAAAGGCTTTGAAACTGCTTCTCTTTTTGCCTAGAGTGCTCTTCAGGTTTCATCTCTATATCAAGATATGTCATCACTAAACAAACACCTTTTCTAACATGAATCTCTCCTCCAGTCACTGTTATTAAATACCTGTTTTATTTTTCTCATAATGCTTATTATTATCTAAAATTATATTATAGCATCAATTTATTGTCTGTCTTTCTCCCTCTAGAATATAAGCTTTATGACAACATGGATCTTGAATGCTGTCTAATTCACTCTTCTATTCAACATATTTAAAGGCACTGTCCTACTGATAAAAGGTATTAAAATTATTTGTTGAATGAACAAATGAATATTGGGTCTCAGTTGATATTACCAAATAAGACATAATATTAAATATCAAGATTATTAGGTCATGTTATTTTTCCTGTTTGGGGATTAATGTTTGAAATCCATTGTTTGGCTTGTGACATAAGACTTTTACTTCAGGATTCTCAAAAGGATTCATTGCCATAAAACATACATCACTGTAAATTATCTTTACATTAAAATAAATATACACACCAGTATTTTACACATATTAAAAATATGTAATTATATAAATAAATAATCTACAAAATAATGAAAGTTCATTAAGAAGCCTCAGTACTTGATAATCTTTCTATTATCTTTATCCCAACTACTATAAATTCTCCAGAGCTACAGAACTTTGCAGATAGACTCATAATAGGCCAGAGCTTTCACACACACACACACACCCAGTAGTCATAATATTCTTGCCAATATGATTCTAAAATCAAAGCAAAATGTTTTGAAGCTACCATTTTACCTTAAAGTTTAGCCCATGTCAAGTTGACTTCAAAAATATTTGAATCCTCCTTTTTTAGCCCAGTATTTGCTATACACTCTACTTGTAGCATGGCCACTTTAGTATTCTCTGCATTTAATAGTCAGAAATATAGTGAAGAATTAGTACAACATTGGAATAACCCGAATATCAGAAACAGAAAAACCTGAGGAAAATCCAAAAGGAGCTACCCACAATTTTTCATGAATTAGTTAAGAAATAATTACAGATTCTCTTTTGTTCATTTTAAAATATCTTAATCTAGAAATTAATAATAAACACAAAATTAGACTAACAATGACTTAATCTGTACATAATAAAATTTGATCTATAAATCTTACTTTAAAATTCAGTCTGGTAGAAAATTATTAAATAGAGATAGAACGTTTACTACTAAAATTAACATCAATTGTGATGGCTCACAACATTGTGAATGCACTAAATGTCACTAAATTGTAGCTTTAAAGTAGTTAAAATGACAAACTTTACCAAGATTTTTTAAGTAATGTACTACCTAAAAAAAGTTAATAATATAAAATCATGTCAAATTTTAAAAATCATAGGGAAATAAATTAACTACTCTATTGTTCGAAATTCATTCTTTAAAAAGTGTATCTTTAAAAATGTTATCAGAACTTAAACAAAGAAACAAACTTTCCTGTAAAATGTACATGAAAAAGATATACACTGGTGAAATTATTTTAGTGTAATAAAGTTGAAATGTAAGGTAGAGGACACAAACCTCTGCGAAAAAAAAGATAAAACAACTAATTTGATTTACTCTAGAAAGTACTTATATTGCAAATTTATGTCTCTGTTTTTGATTACATACAGTCAAACATTTTTAAGATCAGAATGATTGGATAAAAACAAAGATGCCACATAGTCCTTTGCCCAAATGTACCTCGTTCCTTAAGCAGGAAGCAGAAAAGATTTCACCTGCTTTTGCTCTTAAATTTCCTTCTCCCTAGCAATACATTCTCAATATAGCCGAAGAAAAGATATTTCAAAAACATATACCAAATCGTTTTATATCCATGTTTGCTTTGCATGGGCTTTTCTTAAATGTAGAATAAAAGCCAATGGTATTTGGATTGGGATGTAAGGGGGGAAAATGTTCTTTTTTTTTTTTCCTTTTCCCACACCTGCTTCTTCTTAACCCTACACCCATCATCTTCATTATCACCACTCTAATGAATTCTCAGAAACAAAATAATCAAATTAAATGAAAGGAAGGAGTGTGATTCCACTCAAGATGGAGTAAACTCACTCCACAATATCCCATCCACTGAAAGAAAAAAAAATCCTAGACAGATGCATGGAGCAACTAAAGCAACAAGAACTCAAAGTACCACTGAACTAGCTTTTCGTCTGCAAAAAACATCACACAGCTAACATTACACCTAATGGTGAAAGACTGGACGCTTTCCCCTCACGGTCAGGGACACAGAAAAGGTGTCAACTCCCACCTCTTCCAGTCAGCATTGCACCAGAAGTTCCAGCAAGCACAATTAGGCAATAACAATAAGTAAAGACATTTATCTCTATTCAAAGATGGCATGATCTTACATACAAAAAATTCTTTTTTAAAATTTACAAAAAAACTATTATAGCTCATAAACAAGTTTAGTAAAGTTTTAGGATTCAAGATCAAAGTACAAAAATCAATTGTATTTCTATACACTAGCCATGAACAATCCAAAAATGAAATTAAGAAAGCAATTTCATTTACAGTATTATCAAATATATCTAATACTCAAGAGTAAATTTAATCAAGAGGATGCAAAAGGAAGTGCAAGTATCGTGCACTAAAAGCAACAAGATATTATTTTAAGTACAATTTAAAGACCTAAATATATGGAAGTTACCTATGCTCATGGAATGGATGACCTAATATTTTCGAGACGGCAATACTCTTCATATTGACCTACAGATTCAGTGGAATCTCTATTAAATTCCCAATGCCTTTTTTTTTCAAAAATGCAGAAGTTAATCTTCAAATTTATATGGAAATGTAAGGGGACCCCAAAAGCCAAAATAATATTGAAAAATTAAAGCAAAATTGTAGGACTTACACTTCCCAATTTCAAAACTTACTACAAATTTACAGTAATCAAGACAGTATGGTGCTGGCATAAGGATAAACATATAAACCAATAGGAGAGAACTGAAAGTCCAGAATAAACCAAAATATCTATGGTCGATTAATTTTTGACAGAAGTAGCAAAACAATTAAATAGGGAAAAAATAGTCTCTTCAACAAGTGGTACTGGGACAATTGACTAACAACATGGAAAAGGAAAAAATTGGACTCGTACATCACTCAATATGCAAAAATTAGCTCAAAATGAATTAATGGAAAAAAGTTATAAATATAAGAGCAATGGCCATAAAGCTCTTCTTAAAAACATAATCATGGAGGGGTCAGGCAAGATGTCAGTGGAGTAAGACAATCCATCTCTCACCACCTCCCAGAGCTAAACTGGAAATAAAAATAGAGAGGGGAATAGCTACCCAAAATAAATAACCGAAGACTACATGAAGAGGAGACTCAACCAAGAATGGGCAGAAGCCACCTTAAGATTGTGAGAAAGGGCAGGGACTTGAAAGGGGCTTGCACTGTTTCCATGGTGCCAGGCCAAGAGTTACTGCCCCACTGTGAGGACTTCCCCTTGAGAGAAGTGAAGCCTGGACCCTGGACTGGGCACCCAAGCAAAGAGCACCAGTGCTGGGGTCAGGTGCCCAGTCAGCATCCAGTGGTGAAAGAACACAGGGCTTTTGTCTGCCAGGGAAAGGCAGAGCCCACTGTAGACTAAGCCCCACCCCCTTTTTTTCTTTTCAAAGTGTCTAAAACACAAGTTTCTCATTAGCACTCACTCACCTTGGGCTCAGGCAAAGGGAGGTCAGCGTGGACTGGAGTCACCTGAGGAGAGTTGGGAGAGGGAGGCTTTGGGGAGAGATGTGGGAAAGCAGCTACAAATGTTCCTGGTGCCAGGACATACCTTGATACCACAATAGCCATTTTTCTTGAGAACAGCAAACCCCTCCCAGGGGAAAAACAATTACCCTACCCTGTGGGAAACTGCTCACCCAACCCACTGAAATCCTGTACACCCCACATTCTGGAAACCTGTTTGCCCCATGCTGCATCATTTCTTTCTTTTTTTTTTTTTTTTTTTCATCTCAACCCCTTCTGAGGAGACAGCAACAGAGTCAGGATTGAGGTGTCAGAGACTGGCTATAGGGTGCAACCATTTCATTGAACAGGCTGCCAAAGGCTAGATGTTCACAGTGTCTGTTACTGGCTTACACAGCTTCAGAGAACATCAGAGCTGTATCCAAAGGGAGAACACAGCAGGCAAGTACCAAATTCTGCTACAATGAATTCCACTTCATTCTTTTTCAGTATTTTCATTTGCATAGACTTTTTTTCTTTTTCTTTAACTTGTTTTTCCTTTTTTCTCTATTTTTCTTTCATATCTCTTACTTTATTCTTCTGTTTTCTTACTCCATTTTCTCTTCTTTCCATTTTGTTTATGTTTTCCTTGTTTTGTTTCATTTTGGGTTTTTTTGGTGATTTCCTCTCTCTTTTTTACTCTTATTGTTTCTCTTCCTTCTCTCCTCTCATAATAATGTTTCTTTCCATTAGTCTGCTTGTGTTCTTTTTTCTTTTACTATTCTATTTCTCTTTCCACTTTTATTGTTCTTTGCTCATTTGTTATTGATATTTCTGTTATTGTAGAGGATCTTTGCTTGGCTTGTTTTGGATCTGTTTTTTTGTGTTGTTTTATTTTGCTATGTGATCACCTGCACAACAGCATACAAGACACGGAGGGGGTTGAAACTTGAAGTCAACCAGCCTGAGGGAAGATGCCACCAATGAATGGGCCAACAAAAATCAAGGTCCAAATACAACAGAAGAGCTCACATAACCCATATAAGGGTCATTTCTAGAGCTATCAGCTTAAGGAGATTGCACCACTGAGTCCCATAAGGGATCCTATCACATAAGGCCACCCTGAAAAGACAGGGAGTCGAATCAGGTCTATCTAATACATATAAAGAAACAAAAAGAGATAGCTAACATGGGGAGAAAAAGAAACAACCCACAAATGAAAGAAAAGGAGGAATACCCAGGGAAAAAAGCTAGATAAAATTGAGGCAACCAATTTATCAGACATAGAGTGCAAAGTAGTGATTATAAAGATGCTAAAGGAACTTGGCGAGAACTACAAGGAACTTTGGGGACATACATTAGGAGGAAAAACAGCATAGAAACCTTTGGTGGGAGTGCATGCTGGTACAGCCACTATGGAAAGCAGTATGGAGATACCTCAAAAAATTAAAAATGGATAAAGAACAAACTGACAGTGACCAGAGGGGATAAGAGGAGAAAGAAGGGGAAGAGTCAAATCAAGGAACATGTATAAAAGACCCATGGACATAGACAATGGCAGGAGGAGATGGGGATTGGGTAGGGCAGTGGAGAGTAATGGAGGAAAAATGTGGTCTTCTGTAATTGAACAACAATAATAATAAAAAAAGGAAATAGAAAAAAATGGATCTGCCTTTTGACCCAGCAATCCCACTTCAGGAAATATATGTGAAGAAACTCAAAACACTAATTTCAAAGAGCATAAGCACCCCTAAGTTCATTGCAGCATTATTTACAATCATCAAGATATGGAAGCAGCCCAAGTGTCCATCAATAGGTAAGTGGACAAAACAACTATGGAACATTTACACACTGGAATATTACTCAGCTATAAAAAAGAAGGTAATTTTACCCTTCGTAACAGCATGGATGGACCTAGAGAACATTATGCTATATGAATTAAACTAGCCAGAGAAAGACAAATACCATACGATTTCGCTCATATGTGGAATCTAATGAAAAAACTGAACTAACAAGGAAAATGGGGGCAGACTCATAGATAGAGGGCAGGATGACAGCTACCAGTGGGGGGAGGTTAAGGGGTGGACGGATTGAGCAAAAAACAAAAAGGGCCCATGGTCATGGACAGCAGTGCGGTGATTGCTGTGGGGAAGGTGGTATAAGGGAACTAAAAGGTAATGTAAAAAATATACAATAAAGATTTTTTTAAATGGGCAAAAAATCCTGAATAGACACTTCGCTAAGAAGGATATACTGATGGCCCATAGACATAGGTAAAAATACTCAACATCAGAGGCCATCAGATATGTACAAATTAAATCTACAATGAGATATCACCTTGCACTTGTCAGAATGACTATCACTAATAAATCAACAAAAAAGAAATGCTAGCGAGGATGTAGAAAAAAGGGATCCCTAGTGTACTATTGGTAGGAAAGCAGGCTGGTGCAACCACTGTGAAAAACAGTATGGAATTTCCTCAAAAAATTAAAAACAGAACTGCCTTTTGACCCAGTCATTCCATTGCTGGGAATGTACCCTAAAAATCCCTAAACACCAATTCCAAAGAACTTATGCACCCCTATGTTTATAGCAGCACCACATACAACAGCCAAGTGTTGGAAACAGCCTAAGTGTGCATCAGTAGATGAATGGATTAAAAAACTGGGGTACACTTACCCAGTGGAATGCTATGCAGCACAGAGAAAGAAGGAATTCCTATGCTTTGCAACAGCATGGATGGAACTGGAGACTAATATGCTAAATGAAATAAGCCAGTCAGTGAAAGACAAATGCCATATGATCTCATTTACAAGATGAATCTAATAAACAAAATAAACTAATGAGCAAAACAGAACCAGACACATGTAAACAGGGGATAGGCTGACAGTTGCCAGGGGAAAGAGGGAAGGGGAGGAATGGTAGAAAGAAGGGGAAGGGATTAGTCAAAGAACACGTATGAATGACCCATGGACATGGACAACAGTATAGGGATAGACTGTGGGAGGGAGGGTGCAGGACAGAGGAGGGCAAAGGACAAAATTAGGACAACTCTAATACAATAAACAAGAATTAAAAAATAAAGATTTATTTTAAAATTTTTAAAAAGACTGGTAAAAAGGTCAGAGATGTGAAAATGACTGGTGCTGCTCCCATGAGCAGCAGCTGAGATTCCAGAGGGATATCTCTGCTGCAAAGTTCCCCCTGAGGAGTGTGGGGTCTCAACCCCATGCCCCAGCTCACCAACCCAGATCACCAGAGGTTGCTCAAAGAGGTGACCATGTAACACCTGCCTGTGAAAAGAAGCTGGGATTCTGTTCACCAAGGAGAAACAGGTGCCCTCTTAAAGACACAGCACACAAAACCTCATTCACAGCCACTCACCATGAGCTCCACTGAAGGGACAGTAGAGCAGATTAGAGTCCTCTGAGGAGAGCCTGGGGTTTGTGGCTCTGGGGAGATTGCTGAAGAAACAACCACCAGGGTCCCTGTGCTGAGTCCCTCTCCAATACTGTTCTTGGTGGAGCATTCCCTTCCTTACAGAATCAGCATGGGGGCATGTAATAGCCCCACCCTCTGGACTCTCTATTGCCCCACCCTGTGGAGATCGTACCCTACTGAGGTGTCAGCTGCCTGCGCCAGACTGTAGAAGTCTTGGCAGACTCAGGAGCGTGTCAATGACTGAATTGTGTGACTTCAGGGTAGGGCACTTCCCCCCAATTTCCCAAAAACTAGATGGGTGGTACTGGCGTCCCCCTCCCTAAAGCACTGGAGATCTGTAGCTCCACCTTTCAGACTCCCAGTGACCACATCCTGCTGAGCTCCCCTCCAGGCTCCAGGCAGAATCTAGAAAAACTAAGTTGTATGGCTCTAGAATGGGGGTTATATTGTCCTCAAACACCCAAACAGAGGAGAGCCTTATCTTCACACAGCCAAATCTTGGTCTGTTTGGGCCTCATAAATTCTGCTGTCCTCACCCTGATGACTTCCTGAGACCTCAACCACCACAAAGTTCTGCAGGCACCCATTGGAGGGCAGCCAGATTTGTTATATACAGGGATGTTTACTGAGTGGCCTCAGATCAAGCAGTAGCACCAAGTTTAAATCTGGACCAATCTGGTGAACACAACTTATACCTACCAGGTGACTCACATGCAACTTGTATACTAACAGAAGGTCTTTCAGTGACTGAACCTAACAGGCAGCTAACAGGCAAAGGCAAGCAGAGGTGAGCCTTTTGCTGACCTACCTATGAGATAGGTATTGGTGGAAGCTGGCCTTGGTGTGCAGCTTGGTCCTGCCCACACAAACCAAGTTTCAGCAGAAGGAGCCACAAACTATGTATTACTTTGTAGTTCCAAACTAGTTGCCTAAGGCCAGTCACAAGCAGCATTTGACATTTACTTGCACTAGGATCCTTCCCAAGAGGTCCTAAACAGACACCCAGTAGCCATCTTCAAAGAACACTGGAGCAGGATTTTATAAGCTTCAAAAGTGGTATATCCAAAGGGAAACCTTGGCAAACACCAGAACCTGCTGAAGTGATATCCACTTTGTGGGTCAGCTCCTGCACAGCAGCTTGTGTACTGTGGCCTAGGTCATTTCTCACAGTCAGCCAGTCTGAGGGTCATCCCCACACACAGAGACATTTAACACACTCAATTACAACAGGTGGGTCCACAAATCCCACACAAGGGGCATGACTGGAGTACCTACCCCAGATCATCAAGGAGACTTCACTGGGTCCCACAAGACATCTTCATAAGCCCATCCTACCCAGAGGTCTAATATATAGAAATAAAAAAAAAAAGAGGCAACCAAAATGGGGTGACAAAGAATCACGCCACAAATGAAAGAACAGGAGACATCTTCAGTAAAAGAGCTAAATGACATGGAGGCAAGCAATTTACCAGATACAGAGTTCAAAAGAATGGTTTTAAGGCTGCTCAAGGAACTTAGTGAGAACTTTAGCAACAAGGAAAAAAAATAGGAACCATAAAAAAAAGAACAGTCAGAAATGAAGAATACGATATCCGAAATGAGGACTACACTAGAAGGAAAAAAGAGTAGGTAAGAAGAAACAGAGGACTGAATCAGTGATTTGGAAGACAAGGTAGCCAAACACACTAATAAGAGCAAAAACTTAAAAAATAAAGAAAAAGAATTATTAAAAAATGAGAGTAATTTAAGGGACTTTTTGGACAACATGAAGGGAGCAACAACTGCATCATAGGAGTACCAGAAGGAGAAGAGATTGAGCAAGGGATTTAGAACCTATTTGAAGAAACAATGGCTGAAAACTTCCCTAATCTGGTGAAGGGCGAAGACACACAAGTACAGGAGGCACAGAGTCCCAGACAATATGAATCCAAAGAGGCCCACACCAAGACACATCATAAAATGGCAAAGGTTAAAGACAAAGACAGCATCCTGAAAGAGAAAGAAAGAAAGAAAGAAAGAAAGAAAGAAAGAAAGAAAGAAAGAAAGAAAGAAAGAAAGAAAGAGAGAAAGAGAGAAAGATGCTCCCATAAGACCGCCAGCTGACTTCTCAAAAGAAACATTTCAGGCCAGAAGGGACTGGCATAAAATATTCAAAGTAATGAAAATCATAGATCTACAGCCAAGACTCCTTTATGCAGTAAATCTATCATCAGAACTGAAGGATTAATAAAGAGGTTCCCAAACAAGAAAACACTAAAGGAATTTGTTACCACCAAACCAGTGTTAAAAGAAATGTTAAAGGGTCTTCTTTAAGAAGAAGACAAAAAAAAAAAAAAGGAACATAGTTATAAACAATAAAATGGCAATAAATATGTACTTACCAATAATTACTTTTTAAATAATTACTTCAAATGTAAATTACTTAAGTGCTCCAAACAAAAGAAGAGCATAGCTAAACATATAAGACTATAAGATTATGTGTGTGCATATGTGTGTCTGTCAACAAGAGAACCACCTTGCAACAAAAGATACATACAGACTAAAAGTAAAAGTAAGGAAAGAGATATTTCATGCAAATGGAAATGAAAAACAAGGTGGCATAGCAATACTTATATTAGATAAATAGACTTTAAAACAAAGGCTATAATAAGAGACAAAGAAAGCCACTGTGTAATGATCAAGAGAGTAATCCAAAAAGAGGATATAATTCTTGTAAATATTTATGCACCCAACATAGAATCATCTTAATATATAAAGCAAATTTTGATGGACATAAAGGGAGAGATCAACAGTAATACAGTCATAGTAGGAAATTTTTACACCCCATTGACATCAGTAGATATATCTTCTAGGCAGAAAATCAAGAAAAAAACAGAGGCCAGAAATGGCACACTAGATCAGATGGATTTAGTTGATATCTTCAGAGCACTTTTTCCAAAAATAGGAGAATATAAATTATTTCCAAGTGCCCATTAAATATTTTCTAGGATAAACCACATGTTAAGAACAAAGCATGTCTCAATATATTTATGATTGAAATCATATTCAGGACCTTCTCTAACCATCAAGGCATGAAATTAGAAATTAAACTCAAGAAAAAAATCTGACATATACACAAAGACATGAGGCTAAAAAACATGTTATTAAACAATAAATGGGTGAACAATAAGATAAAGAAAGAAATTGAAAGATACCTTAAAATAACTGAAAATGAGAATATAACAACCCAAGATCTATGGGACACAGCAAAAGCAGTCCTAAGAGGCAAATTCACAGCATTGCAGACCTACCTCAAGAAACAAGAAAAATCTCAAATAAACAATCTAACTTTACACTTAAAGGAACTTGAAAAAGAACAACAAACAAAGCCCAAAATGAGTAGACTAATGTGAGTAATAAAGATCAGAGTCTAAATAAAGAAAATTGAGTCAAAAAAAAAAATACAAAAGATCAATAAAACCAAGAGGCAGTTCTTTGAAAAGATAAATAAGATTGACACAAAACCAAATTATCCTAGAAGAAAGCGTAGGCAGTAAAATTGTGGCCATTTCTCATAGCAATATTCTTTCTGCTATATCTCCTTGGGCAAGGTAAACAAAAGGGAATATATCATATTAGATTAGACATCCGGCCAAGATGGAAGATTAGGTAGATACACTTTGCCTCCTTGCACACCCAAAATAAGGATAACAACCAATTTAAAAACAAAAACCAATCAAAACTGCCAGAAAATCAAACTGTATGGAAATCTGACAACCAAGGAGTTAAAGAAACATTCATCCAGACTGGAAGGAGCTGCAGAAATGGGCATCCAGGGTAGAGAGGACATGCTGCATGGCAGTGGCTGGAGGACCGCGTAAGGCAGCAGCTAGCAGCGTGTTTGGTCCCACATTTGCATGCAGATAAACTAGGAGGAATAACTGGCAAGCAAGACAGACCACACAACCCTCGGTTCCAGCACAGGAAAAGAAAGCCTCAAAACCCCTGGTTATAAAAACCTGTGGTGATTGCAGCCATGGGAGACACTCCCAGCCTCACAGGAGAGTTCATTGGAGAGACCCACAGGGTCCCAGAATGTACGCTCACCCACTCACCTGGGAATCAGCACCAAAAGGGCCCAATTTGCTTGTGGGTAGTAGGGGAATTGACTGGAAGCGGGGCCAGAGCTGAGCAAGATGCATAGTTCACTCTCTGACCCCTCCCCCACATACAGCACCACAACACAGCTAAGCGGGGTTGCCCTGCCCTGGCAAATACCTAAGGCTTCGCCCCTTACAACATAACAGGAACTCTGAGACAAAGAAATATGGTCCAAGTGAGAGAACAGATCAAAACTCCAGAAAAACTATAACTGAGCAATGAAGAGAGAGCCAGCCTATTAGATGCAGAGTTCAAAATACTGGTAATCTCATTGCTCACAGAATTCGTTGAGTATGGTTGCAAAATGAAGGAAAAAGTGAAGGCTATGCAAAGTGAAATAAAGAAAAATATATAGGGAACCAACAGTGAAGGGAAGGAAACTGGGACTCAAATCAACAATTTGGAGCAGAAGGAAGAAATAAACATTCAACCAGAATAGAATGAAGAAACAAGAATTTAAAAAAAATGAGGAGAGGCTTAGGAACCTCTGGAACAACTTTAAATACTCCAACATCTGAATCATAGGAGTGCCAGAAGGAGAAGAGGATGGGCAAGAAATTGAAACTTATTTGAAAAAAATAATGAAAGAAAACTTCCCCAATCTGGCAAAGGAATTAGACTTCCAGGAAGTCCAGGAAGCTCAGAGAGTCCCAAAGAACTTGGACCCAAGGAAACACACCAAGGCACATCATCATTACATTACCCAAAATTAAGGGTAAGGAGAGAATCTTAAAAACAGCAAGAGAAAAGGAGACAGTTACCTACAAAGGAGTTCCCATCAGACTATCAGCTGATTTCTCAAAACAAACCTTACAGGCAAGAAGGGGCTGAAAAGAAGCATCTGAAGGCATGAAAGGCAAGGACCTACATCCAGGATTACTCTATCCAGCAAAGCTATCATTTAGATTGAAAGGGCAGATAAAGTGCTTCACAGACAAGGTCAAGTTCAAGGAGTTCATCATCACCAAACCCTTATTATATGAAATGTTAAAGGGACTTATCTAAGAAAAAGAACAAGTCAAAACTGTGAACAGTAAAATGACAACAACCTCACTAGTATCAACAACTGAACTGAACAAAAACAAAAACAAACTAAGCAAACAACTAGAACAGGAACAGAATCACAGAAATGGAGATCAGCAGGAAAGGGTGAGGGGAGAATGGGGGAAAAGGTACAGGGAATAAGAAGCATAATTGGTAGGTACAAAATAGACAGGGGGAGGTTAAGAATAATACAGGTAATGGGGAAACCAAGGAACTTATACGTACAACCCATGAACATGAACTAAAGGACAGGGGGAGAATGCTGGTGGGAGGGGAGGCGCAGGGCTGAGGGGAATAAAGGGGAGAAAAAAATGCATAAGTGCATTACGATGTTTAATACAGAAACACACACACACAACTGTTATAGCATAATCAATAAAATATACTTTTTTTAAAAGGGAATATATCATATTAAAATGTTTTGCACATCAACAAAATGAAAATACAACCCATAGACTAGGAGAACGTACTCACCAATACCCCTGATAAGGGGTTAATATCCAAAATTTATAAAGTACTTATAAAACTCAACACCAAATAAACAAACAACCCAATTAAAAAATGGGCAAAGGACATGAATAGACATTCTCCAAAGGGAACATACAGATGGCCAATAGATATATGAAAAGTTGCTCAAGGTCAGTAATCCTCACAGGAATGCAAATTAAAACCACAAAGAGCTATTACCTCACACCTGTCAGAATGGCTATCATCAATAAATCAACAAATAACAAGTGTTGGCAAGGATGTGGATAAAAGGGAATCCTCATGCACTGTTGGTGGGAATGCAAATTGGTGAATCCACTGTGGAAAACAGTATGAAGTTGCCTTAAAAAATTAAAAGTGGAACTGCCTTATGATCCAGCAATGCCACTTCTGGGACTATATCCAAAGAAACCCGAAACATTAATTTGAAAGAATATATGCATCCCTATGTGCATTGTAGTGTTATTTACAATAGCCAAGATTTGGAAGCAGCCCAATATCTATCAGCAAATGAGTGGCACATTGACTCAGTGGAATACTACTTGGTCGTAAAAAAAGAAGGAAATCATACCTTTTGGAACAACATGGATACCCCTAGAGAGTATTGTGCTAAGTGAAATAAGCAGTCAGAGAAAGACAATTACTATGTGATTTCACTTAAATGTGGAATCTAATGAACAAAATAAAGTAACAAAGAAAATAGAAACAGACTCAAAGACAGAGAGAACAGACCGAGAGTTGTCAGAAGCGAGTCATGTTGGGAGCCTTAGTGAAAAAGATGAAGTGATTAAGAAAAAAAAAAAAAAAACACCTGCAAACAATTCATAGACACAGACAACAGTATGGTGATTACCAGAAGAAAAGGTAGGGAGGTAGAAGAGGGTAAAGGAAGTACAAATGGTGATGAAAGGAGACTTGACTTTGGATGGTAAACATACAATACAATACACAAATGATGTATTTTAGAACTGTACACTTGAGCCCTGGCTGGTGTGGCTCAGAGAATTGAGCATCGGCCTGAGAGCCAATGGGCCACCGGTTCAATTCCCAGTTTAGGGCCTATGTCTGGGTTGCGGCCCAGGTCCGCAGTAGGGGGCATACAAGAGGCAACCATACGTTGATGTTTCTCTCCTTCTCTTTCTCCCTCCCTTCCCCTCTCTAAAAATAAATAAAAATAAAATATTTTAAAGAAAGAATTGTACATTTGAAACCAATGTAATTTTATTAAGCAATGTCACCCAAGTAAATTTAATAAAAAATAAATCATCTTTAATAATTTTCAGTCTGTATTATTATTATATGTCATTGCTGCTAAGTTTAGAGGCAAATCTCCAAAAGATAATTTTAAAACTTTATACTTATATTTTGATAATTCATTTCCAACACTAGAGTTCCCTCACAGTCCCAACATTTTCTTATTTGACGTGGGAAGTATATTTTTGGCTCTGTAAGTGCCATTCTAGGGATTCAACTCCGACATGATAAAATTCAGTACAACCCTTGAATGTGCATTATGATGTTTAATACAGACACACACACACACACACACACCACCTATAAAGTATAATCTACTCTTCTCACTAAACAGATAAGAAAAATGGAGCCAAGACAGATAGACCAGCTTACTCCAACAAGACCTGACTAGTAGTTAGTGGCAAGCCAGGATCCAAAACTAGGTCATGGAATTCAAACAACAGTGCTTCTTATACTTTGTCACAGCTATTTTTGTAAATGATCAGTTCATCTTATCATTGAATGTGGTAGCTACTGTATTTGTATTACCACAACAAACAAAACAACTCATTAAGCACCTCGACGATAATTAACCTAAATTTTATTCCTGATATAAAGTATTAATAAACTTCCCTTCCACAAGGCAAAGACCTTTTCTCATAACCTAGTTAAGGATACTTATATTTATCTCAACATGCCCCATATATCCATTTGATTAAATTTCTGTACTTATGAATGCATTGTATAAAAATACAAATGATCAAAATATAAAATATCACAGCAATAAAAATCTGTTGGCCTATAAGAGGCTTCACTGTACCCCTAATATTGTTCAAAAACATACTAGCAGGAAAAGGCTTACTTTTTGTTAATGTTGAAATTTATCTCGGTAATTGAAAGTTTTTTCTGTAAGCTGTCAGCATTTATTATGAACTGTGAGTCACAACTGAAATCTTTGTAACAAATAAACAGAAGAGACACTGTCTAAATTGAGAGAAGATAGAGGGATAGAAAGGGAAAATGGGATGAAAATTAGATATATTAGATCAAACAGAAGAAAGTATAAGTAGATTTTATCTCATATTTTGAATAGCTACAACAGAGTTATGCCTTTTGTGATCCTTTTGTCTCTTTTATTTCTTCTCAGTATTCAATCACATTTTCAATACAAATTATCGTATTATTTTGCAGAAAACACTTTGTGTCCCTTGGTGGATTTATTCATCTAATTAATGTTTTAAAAAGAATTACTGAAAGCAAATATTGCGAGAAATAATTTCCAAACTGAAATTTATACACTTGAAAGCTGATTCCTACAAAAATGATTTGGCTCTATAAAAAAGAAGCAATCCATCAGCTCCCCAGACCCAGACATGGGCCTGGTAGGATTTCTTTTTCATAGGAAATTACTGCTATGACTGATTCTTGTTAACCCAAGGGGGAAAAAAATCCAATGGCAAGGCCTAATCAGAGACTGAAACAGAATGTTCTATTGTCTGAAATGATTATCTTTGTGTAGTAGTTGAAAGACAAATTAAATGTGTTAGAATGAAGTGAAATATTCATTTTCCCTCTTAACTTCACAAGGCTACCTCACTTTAACTGAATTACTACTAGGTGCCTTTGCCCCTTAACTCCTTTCACATCCTTATAATGAAATATATGTCCCATATTTCATTTTTATTCAGACTCACAGTGGAACACTGTCTGCTGGTGAGAATTAATGAGGTCTGTTCCCATACCCCTGCCTAGCTGTATCTGCTGCCTCAACCATTCTCTCAAGCCATCCCATACTGCTAAGGACTATGTCAGACACAACTCCCGGTCACATAACCCTTGTGGAGGTGGCCTTTTCTAGAGAGCTGTTTTCACCACCACGACCACCTTCCCAGAAGGCCCTTGCCAGCTATGGTGCAGGGTAGATACAAGGTGAAACTGTTTACATCTTGTAGCTTATTTAGCTGGTTTTATTTACTTGTGTTCCTGAGTAGATCAAGTTATATCTTTCAGGGGAAAATGCAGAGGTCAAAACATTCCTGAAAGTTAAGGCTTCCTCGTTATTTTCTGATTTCCCACATTTACTGAACATGCAGATAGTATTTTTATTTTATTTACCATTTTTCAATTACAGTTTACATTCAATATTATTTTGTGTTAGTTTCAGGGGTTCAGTAGTGGTTAGACAATCATACAGTAGACAATATTTTTAAATGTCACAAATCCTTTTCCTCAGTCTTCAGCAGGAAGTGTTTGTCACATGATGAACCAGTGGACTGAAACAGTGAACGTGGCAGGAATCACCTTTCCCCCTTTCGTCGCCTCTCACCGCAATAAGGCGTAGGGTTGGAAAGGATTCTTAACAGAGTCCTCTGGCAGACTGTATCAGAGAAAAAATGATAGATTAGTTCATGGTTTTTCTTCAGTTCAAGAGGCAAGACTCTGCTCTCCACATTGATACGTTCTCTCTACCCCGAGAACTTCTAAAACAGAAATCATTTCAGGGCTCTTTTTGAGGAGTTGACCAGGAAGCTGCCTGTGTTCTTACAGCAGCTCAGATGGCAGTTGTGTTTGGGGCAGCATCAGCAGTGTGGTAGGGAACTCTCAGAAGAAGAAATACGGGCATTTAAACTTGTAACACTTACCAGGTGGTGCTGGCTCATGTTATTTTTCTTCTAAGAAATTGGAAACCCTTTCTGTTCTATTGTATTAATGAAATAGGTATTTATTTTCTGGTTAAAAAAAAGATACATTTAAATGCAAAATCATGACTCAGTACTTTTTCCATATTTTGAATAAACCATGCATTTAATTGTGGCCTACAACAGAGAATGGGCTCTGAAGTTCAAAACCTGTCTACCCTCCAATGCCTGGCTATATGACCTTGAGCAAAGTACTACCTTACCTATCCCTACTTCCTCTTTTTGTAAAGGTGAGATAATGATAGTAACTACTTCTTAACTGCTATTATTAGAATTAACTGAGATAATACATGTAAAGCACATAAAATAGTATATTTCAAGGAGTTAGACCTCCATGAATGTTACTTATTACAATTAATTACAATATTGTAAATGAAAAATATCCCTGTATATCATTCCTTAATTTGTAGATACTATGAAGGCATAATATGGACTTTTTGATATCAATTTTCAGAAAATACTTTTTATGGTTATAGATTTACTTCAGATGGGCTCTCAAATTAGTCTTACTGTTCTCCCCATTCATGTGCCTGACTGGGGACCAAACGCACAGCCTTCCGGTTCCCGGGATGACGCTCAAACCAACTGAACCACATGGCCAGGACTTGTCTGTTTATACTAAATGGAACTTGGTGTTTTTCATCTTTGCTTAAAACTAATATGTCTACTGAAACCAAGGCTTGGTCTTCATGAAATGAGTAGTTAGTGATATCATTGTTCCTTTTTAGATTGGTAAAATTAACATTTTCTCATTTTACCTGCCGAGTACAACACTGATTAGACTTTATGAAAGACATTTGCTTACAAAAGTAAATGAATTCATTTTCTTTTTTTAAATATATTTTGTTGATTACGTCATTACAGTTGTCCCATTTTTTTCTCCCCTTTATTCCCCTCTGCCCTGCACCCCCCTCCCACCAGCATCCCCTACTTACTTCATGTCCATGGGTCGTACATGTAAGTTCTTTGGCTTCTCCCTTTCCTATACTATTACTTAACCTCCCCTTGTCTATTTTGTACCTACCATTTATGCTTCTTATTCCCTGTACCTTTTCCCCCATTCTCCACCTACCCACTCCTCACTGATAACCTTCCATGTGATCTCCATTTCTGTGATTCTGTTCCTGTTCTAGCTGTTTGCTTAGTTTGTTTTTGTTTTTGTTTTTTTAGGTTCAGTTGTTGATAGTTGTGAGTTTGTTGTCATTTTACTATTCATATTTTTGATCATCTTCTTTTTCTTAGATTAGTCCCTTTAATATTTCATTTAATAAGGGCTTGGTAATGATGAACTCCTTGAACTTGACCTTGTCTGTGAAGCACTTTATCTGCCCTTTCAATCTAAATGATAGCTTTGCTCGATAGTGTAATCTTGGATATAGGTCCTTGCCTTTCATGACTTCAGATGCTTCTTTCCAGCCCCTTCTTGCCTGTAAGGTTTGTTTTGAGAAATCAACTGATAGTCTGATGGGAACTCCTTTGTAGGTAACTGTCTCCTTTTCTCTTGATGCTTTTAAGAGCCTCTCCTTATCTTTAATCTTGGCTAATGTGATGATGATGTGCCTTGGTGTGTGCTTCCTTGGGTCCAAGTTCTTTGGGACTCTCTGAGCTTCCTGGACTTCCTGGAAGTCTATTTCCTTTGCCAGATTGGGGAAGTTCTCTTTCATTATGTAAATGAATTCATTCTCCTCTCAATCATAAGTCAAATCTTCCTGGTTCTCTTGTACTTTTATTCAACACTTCAGAGAGAATTGGCTTTGATATTATAATGTCTGTGCCTAGTGATGGCTTGTTTAAAAAATAAAAGAAGACCTTCCAGTTAAAGCCTCCTATGAAACAATTCAAAATTGCTCAGCCTCTGCCTAACTTGAGGAACATTTTTTCAAACAATTCCCATTTTTCTACAAGGAACTTGTTTATAAGAACTGAGACTAATGGTGGTCATTTAAGGCAAGCTCTTTCTTCTATCCCAGGAGGCCATGGGGTGTAAGCCATGATGCCGACCTTAGCAGTCCCTCTGTTAGTTAGAACCGCCCAGGTCATATTCTTTATTTGCACTTAAATGCTTATTTCATGTACATTATACTTTCTTTTTCCCACATTATGCACAAATTTTACATGTTTTCCTTTGAGACCTGAAACAATATTTTCCCCTGAAGGATTATTCTTATAGAAATATATACCATGCTTTGTTTTTTTATTTACAGTTCTCTAACCTATATATTCTTTTTTAAGGCATTCATCCACTGCAACACTTAAATGCTTTGTATTTCACCACTTGCATATATAGGTGCAAGATATGTGTGATAAGAATTTCTTGTTATTTCTTATATCCAACAACAAAATAACTCTACCTGGTGGAATTCAATACGTATGTATTTCTCTCATTCAATGTGACCAGACCTACATTAAATTATGTTTTATTTAAAAGAACAAACTATGTAATGACAAAAATTAAAACCTCAGAGAGTAAGTAGATTAGCTATCTGGCAAAAAAAAAAATTAACTCATTCCATCGTCACCCTTCCTGTTATATTTTTAAATTGGGAAGAGTTTTTATACTAATTTCTTAGCATGGTGAGAAATAGAATTGCTCTTTTCTACAAAATAAATTTTAAAAGCTAAAATTAGTGTGTACTTCCATTAAAAGAATATTTATGCTATTTGGTTTTAATTTTATTTTTTACTTTCATTTTTGTCTTTGTGAGTAGCATTCAAATCTGCACAGTGCTCCCAGAGACAATTACTATGGCAATGGTGTCACATTTTCTCCTTCATTCTTTACCACCAACAGATTTTTGTTATTCAAAATGTGTACATGTATATAATAATTAATATGGAATTGAATCCATATGTTTTCATTTTAATATGAAAAATGCAAAGGAATCTTGGAAGTATTTATATACAGGATGGTCCCATATTCTCAAATATTTTTTACCATGGTTATCGTTAACACACTCATTAAGAAAATTCTGATAAACTTAAGACAATATGATACCTTCTTTAGTTGTGACTTTCTCCATGCCCTAGAAAAACAAGATAAACTAAACATCTCTCTAATTTTATATACTATTATTAAGCATACCACAAAACTATTTCACTTAAAATTTGGGTTATTGCAATAAAATAGTTCCAAATAATTTCTGTTTCATAAGCAAAATGTAACATGATTTTGTAAGTTTATTTAGATTTGAATAAAGTGTTACCTTGAATTTATATATAGATTAGTATGTTATGTGCTTACATCTTCTTTTACTTATCCATACACATTTACATTTTCTTATCTTATCTCACTTTTTTTTTTTTAGCCACCTGGAATTCTTTCTGAAATAAGGGACAGTATAAATAAATTAATTAAAGTATATTTTGAAATATTTTTCAAGTGGGGAAAGTTATTAACTGTGGAGCAATATTATAACAAATTTATGAACCATGGAACAATATAACTTATAAAACTAATCACCTTAGGAATTTATTTCTATATTTTGTAAGTTGGAGTATTTTCCTTTAGAGGGTTCTAAATTGCCCAGATTGGGGCTACGCAGTGACAACCGTCACCTAACCTGAAACCCAGGGTAGGGACAAGAAAGATCATTCCAATTCAAGCTGGGTGTGACATTCATTTCCAGGCATCCTCAACTGGATCATAAATTACAGTCACTATATTTCTGATTCTGACACAGCAGGCAGGCAGGGAACCTGCTCGTAAGGGAAGATGCTTCCCCTCTCTAGGGGGAACAGCAGAGTCTACACCAAAAGACCTCTCGTTCTGAGTCATGGCTCAGAAAGACCAAGAGATACCCTAAAAACAAGCAACAGTCAAGTCTTCCGAGCTGACAATAGCATTTGTCCATAAAATTTAAGGTATACTGAGCAAAAGTAAAGAGGAGAAAATATTAAAAGTTATCAAAACTTTTGAGCACATAAATGTCTCATAGGGTGTTTCTTTTTTTAAACTTATTCTTCTGTAAATAAAACATTGTGACTAAGGATCAGCATCCTTCTAAAACAAAAATATATAAACCTTGTTGCAGAAACAACAAGTCTTAGAAGGGATATAATTGCCTTGAACACCATCTGAACATTGTTAAAATCTTCCCGACAATACCAGATTGGCAAATAATCAGCCTGTGAATAAATATGCTTTTTTATTCATTGGTATGCATGGTGAGGTACAATAAAGAAAAAAGAAGAAAAGGAAAATAATACAAGCTAAATTGATAAAGGTGTGTGATCTATCAAGACTCTTAATGTTGAGTCGATTGGAATTGTTCTTTGAGAAAATTCAATACCCTTTTAAATTAATAATCATATTTATTTGGTAAGCCTTACACTAAAGATATAAATCACTCACTGAGTCCTAGAAAAAGACTGAGTTCTCTTTATGTTTTGCCTTTTATTGTCAATGCATTGACAATAGATGCTTGCTTGCTACAATTAAGAAAAGAGAGGTCTCTGCTGTTGGCAAAAGCTATGTCAGATTTACTTTCTACAAATGGCAGTGTTAAGGGACTTTGAAATAACTATCAACAATCACCTTAAACCATTGCAACATGGGTTACAGACACCTGAAACTTCCATTGCTTATAAAATCACGATCTTCAAAAGTAGTGGCTATTGGATCACTTGTCTCTAAACGCCATCACTAAAAACAATAAGCTAGATTCTCAACTCAAAGAGTTCTTTTCTTCTTTTGAATCTCACAGAGTGAAAATCTGACCCACTATGTAAATACTCACTGGTACATCTTTTAAAATGTACATTGGATTGTATACAGTTTGTGCTTTGAGTTTTTTTTTTTTCTTTATCATGTCTAATAGAGATCTCTGAGAAGAGTAACTTAGCCCTTACAACACTGCCATTTTCCAGGATGCCTGCCAAGTGAGTACTTAGGAGGATGGCCTTTGGGCTGGGAGGAGAGTGTTATCCTCTATCTGGACACTAGACACAATCCAGGAGGGTCCCGGGAGGATAGGTTCTGTTATCTGATAGCTCTTTTCCATTTCTGACTAAATAGATGTCAGTAGTTTCCAAGGGGTTAATATTTCAATTTAAACCAATAAATATGCCTCTTCAGCAGCTTCCTTGAATTTAGCGTGTCATATTTTATTATTTTTAATTTCTTATTCTCAGAAACGTAGATTCTACAAATGATTTCTATAATCAGAAAAGAGAATATAGATTTTCAATCCTTTATTGAAACCAGTTAGGAACCTCCCAATGCCACTCTGTCTGTGTTCATAAGAAAAGAAAAGTGGTTCACTTCTTCCCTTTGGAACTTCTCATACGTACACAATTTTAAGGGCCTTCAGGATCCTATTTTATCATAATCATGTTTTAAAATATTTATCCTTCCTACAGTTAGTCAATTTAATTTGGTTTGTCCTATTTTTTAAAAGTCACTTTACACAACTATTACTATATTTTTCAACTCCAATCCTGTTGATTTATGATTTAGCAAAGGTTTGCAACCATCATAGCAATAAGTTAGGGAACTTTGCTCTAATACTGAAGCCAGGGTCTCATACCCAGTCTAAGGTAATAAGCCTAGGTCAGAACCCTAGCATCTGTATGTTTTTAAAACTTTAAACTAATTTTATTATTTAAAAAAATTCTTGTATGTGCTCCAGGTATTCCTGTGCAGACAAGGCTGAGAACTATTGACTTAGTGCCTTAAAAAGAATTTAGATGCCTTCCTACACATAAGTAATTTCCAAAAACAGGGTAAATTGTAATAGCTCCACAAACGATGTTTAAAAAATCTTGTTCTAAGGTTTAATGATAAACTGTATATAGGCTGTCAAAAGACACTCCTTACACTCTAAGTAGGTTTCCCACTCCCAGTGCGTAATGAGACCATTACATGATTTCTTTGTATTTCTCTTCTCCTTTATTCCCTATATTTTGGGGGTTTCACAGCCATTAACAATTAAATCAAGAGGTAAGGAAGAAAAAAGAGAAAGTAAGTGCGGTGGGGAACTAACACTTGGCGAGCTAGATCCATCAGGGGTCTGCACTGTCATTATCTCTGTTTTCTTTCATCCTTTTAACCACTGTGAGTTGTATGGTATTAAATCTATTTTATGGATGAGAAAACTACTTCAGAATAATTGTGCAGCTTTTCCAATTTTACATAACTAATAAATGGAGGAAGCATTTTAATCCAAGAGTCTCTGGTTCATAATTTATGTTATTTTCACCAGCCCCAAAGAGAGATCGAAGATTTGTTTTGTTATTTTCCACTAGCAATGGTAAAAAGAAGGGAAAAAAAGAAGAGCGAGAGATCTGAAAAAATACTTCGGCAGTTTTGTGATTATTTGGGGGCTTGAAGCCACTGAATTTTCATGCCGCCATACACAATGACCATTTGATTTTACATGAGTGCAAAAGCTCAGCTGGTGCAGCACATTGCAAGCCACGGGGCTGAGGGCAGTGGTCTGTATCTGTGCAGACAGCATGGAGAGAAAATGTACTTCATCTGATACTAGAAGCTGCACTCCATGGCCGCACTGGAGGGCAATCTGCCAAAAGATAGATGGGAAATTAGGAAGAGCATACAGGAGAAAAGTAAATCCTTAGATCATGTCACTGAACCACAAAGCCTAGGATATTCTGATTAACTTGATCTATACTCTAAAAATCATTGTAATGCTCTTCCTCATTCTCTACTACCCTCTTCTTGACATATAGCTCTCACATCCCCAGACTGAAGGAGTATTTGGGCAGACTGGGTGTGTGCACGTGTGTGTGTAATAAAGACGTGAGAGGCCTCTATTAATCCCTGCAAACTAGCATCGTGAGTGTATGAAGAGAGGATAATCTGAACTCAAACTCCCATGCAACAGCTAGACCTTGCATAAAAACCTAGCTCCTGAGATCCAAGATGGCAATGGAGCACGGGGATTTTACACTCATCTCATTCCAGGACCAAGCTGGAATTACAGTAAACTGTAGCGCAATTATCCTGGATAAGCAACAGATGACTAACTGAAGAGGTCTTACAACCAAGGAATTACAGGATAAGATACATCGAGACTGGTAGGAAGGGCAGAGACACAAAAAGGGCTGGCCCTGCACCCACCAACAGCAGCTGAGGTTCTGGCAGAAACCTGAGGAACGTGGGGTTTCGACCCCACGTGAGGCTCCCCAGCCCAGAGCACCAGAACCAGGAAGAGTCACACACATAAAATCTGGCCGTGAAAAGCGGCAGGGGTTCTCTCTGCCAAGGAGAGACAGGAGTTTGCTAGAGACACAGTCGCCCTCTTAAAGGGCTAATGCATAAATCTCACACGCAGACACTCACCCTGGGCGCTAGCGAAAGGAGAGCAGAGCAGACTAGAGTCCTACAAGGAAAGACTGGGATTTGTGGCTCTGGGAGAAAAGCTGAGGGGACAGGCCCTGGAACAGTGACCCCAGCAGGGTCACTCTCTAGTACTACAGATACCATCTTTCTTGGGTGCAGCACATCCGTCCATAGAGCATCAGCTGGGGAAATGCAATAGCCCCGACCCTGCAGAGCTTGCGTCCTGCAGAGAAGTCAGCTTGCCTAGGCTGTGGTATAGAAATCTAGGCAGATTCAGGAGGTGCCAGTGACTGAGTTGTGTGGTATGAGGCAGGGGCCATCCCCCCCACTTTCCCAGGAACCTGAATAGAGCTTCCCCCTCATGGGGGATCTGCTAGCCCCACTCTTCTGGATCCTGGTGGCCCTACCCTCCCACCTCCTCATGGCTCCACCTGGCCAAGGTCTGACCAGAATCCAGGACAGGCTGAGCTGTGTGGTTCTGGAACAGGAACCACCCCTGATCTTCCCCCAAGCCTGACTGACACCTCACACTCTCCTGACTCCCATCAGCTCTGCCCTGCTCAGATCTGACTCCTGGAAGAATCGGAAACAGACTGAGTTGTGTGGCTCTAGGACCGGGGAAATCTTCCCCCCACAAGTGCCCCAGTGGTTCAGAACCCTCCCTTCGCACAGCCAAACCTTGGTGCGTTTGGACCTGATAAACACTTCTGGCCTCCCCTTGATGACTTCCCAAGATTCTGTCCCACCACAAAGGTATGCAAACACCCAGCTCATTAGTAGGTAGACTTGGTGTACCCTGGGATACGTGCTGAGTGGCCCAGATCCAGCACTGTCACTGACTTTAAACCTGTATAAATCTAGTGAGCACCAATTGCCGCTACCTGGTTACTCACTGAGAATGTAGCTCATGCAACTTGAGTACCACCAGAAACTCTTTCAGTGACTGAGACTAGCAGGCAGCTGGCAGGAGGAGGCAGACGAAGACAGATATCAAGGTGTCTTGAGACTTTTGTTTACCTGCCCCTGGGCCCAGTGCTGGTAAGAGCCAGGCTTGATTTGCAACTTGATCTTTCCTGCGCACACACAGGCCCAGCGTAGTCAGACACAAACTGTGGATCACATTGTAGCTCCAAACAAGATGCCCATGGCCAGTCACAGGCAATGTCTGCCATTGGCCTGTACAAGAGCCCCTCCCAAGAGGCCTCAGAACAGATACATACAGTGGCCAACTTTAGACAACATCAGAGCAAGATCCAATGAGCTTTACAAACAACAAAACCAAAAGGGTCTCTTGGCAGGCACCAAAAACTGCTGAGGCAAATCCCTCTCTGTGTGGTCAGCACCTGAACAGCAGCTGGTACACTGTGGTTGGGGATGGACCTCACAGTCAGCCAACCTGAGGATCCTCCCTACACATAAATGGACCAACAGCAATCAGACTAAATTATAACAGAAGGATCCACATAACCCACATAAGGGACATTCCTGGATTACCCAGCTTAGGCAATCAAGAAGACCATGCCACCGGGTCCCACATGACAGCTATTACATAAAGCTACCCTACCAAGACTGGGAGACATAGAAGATCTACATAATATATAGAAATAAGCACAAAGAGACAGCCAAAATAGGGAGACAAAGAAATATGCCCCAAATGAAATAAAGGAAGAAGTCTCCAGAAAAAAAAGCTAAACGTAATGAAGGCAAGCAGTTTACCAGATAAAGAGTTCAAAAGAATGATTATAAGGATGGTCAAGGAACTTAGTGAGAACTACAGCACCATGAAAAAGGACATAGATACCATTAAAAAGAACCAGTCAGAAATGAAGAATAGAATATATGAAATGAAGAATGCACTAGAAAAATAAACAGTAGGTTAGATGAAACATAATCAAGTCAGTGATTTGAAAGACAAGGTAGCAGAACACACCCAATCAGGGTAAAAAAAAAAAAAAAGAATTTGAAAAATGAAGATAGTTTAAGGGACCTTTGAGAAAACATGAAGCATAACAGATTTGCATCTAACGTGTACCAAAAGAAGGAGACAGCGAGCTAAGTATTGAAAATGTATTTGAAGAAATCATGGCTGAAAACTTTCCTAACTTGGTGAAGAAAAAAGACAGACAATTCTAGGAAGTGCAGAGAGTTCCAAACAAGACAAGTCTAAAAAGGCTAACACCAAGACACAACATAATTAAAATGGCAAAGGTTAAAAACAAAGAGAGGATTCTAAAACCAGCAAGAGAAAGACAGTTACCTATAAGAAAGCTCCCCTAAGACTGTCAGCTGATCTCTCAACAAAAATAGTTCAGGTCAGAAGGGACTGCTGTGAAATATTCAAAGTGATGAACAGTAATGACCTACAACCAAGACTACTTTACCCAGCAATGCTATCATTTAAAGCTGAAGAAGAAATAAAGAGCTTCCCAGACAAGACAAAGCTAAAGGAGCTCATTACCACCAAACCAGTATTAAAAGAAATGATAAATGGTCTTCTTTAAGAAGAAGAAGAAAAAGAAAAACAAAGGAACAATAGTTAAAAGAATAAAATGGCAAGAAATATGTACCCATCATAATCACTTTAAATGTAAATAGCTTGAATGCTCCAATCAAAAGACATAGGGTAGCTGAAGGGAAAAGAAATGAAGAACCATACACATACTGTCTACAAGATGTCCACTTCAGAACGAAAGATATACACAGACTAAAAGTAAAGGGATATAAAAAGACATTTAATGCAAATCATAATGAAAAAAACCTGGAGTAGCAATACTTACTTGTATCTGACAAGATGGACTTTAAAATAAAGGCTATAGTAAGAGACAAAGAAGGACACTACATAACAATAAAGGGAGCAGTTCAACAAGAGGATATAACACTTGTGAACATTTATGCACCCAACATAGGAGCACCTAAATATATAAAGCAAATCCTGATGGAAATAAAGGGAGAACTCAGAAGTAATACAGTCATAGCAGGAAATTTTAACACCCCATTGTTATCAAAGGATAGATTTTTCAGACAGAAAATCAACAAGGAGACAGCAACCTTAAGTGACACACTAGGTCAGATGGATTATTGATATCTTCGCATTATTTTACCCCAAAGCAGCAGAATATACATTCTCTTCAAATGTTCATGGAACATTCTTTAGGATAGAGCACATGTTGGGACACAAAACAAGTCTCAATAAATTTAGGAAGATTGAAATCATATCATAGATCTTCCCTGACTCTAATGGTATGATATTAGAAATTAATCAAAAAAAAAACTGAAAAACACACAAAGACACAGAGGATAAATAACATGTTACTAAACAGTAAATGGGTGAACAATGACATCAAGAAAGAAATCAAAAGATATATTGAAATAAATGAAAATGAGAATACAACAACCCAAGACCTATAGGACACAGTGAAAGCAGTCCTAAGAGGCAAATTCATAGCATTACAGGCCTACCTAAGGAAATAAGAAAAACCTCAAATAAACAATCTGACTTTACACTTATAAGAACTAGAAAAGAACAATAAACAAAGCCAAAAAGTGAGTAGAAGAAATGAAATAATAAAGATCAAAGCAGAAATAAAAGAGTCTAAAAAAATTCAAAAAAAAATAAAACTAAGAGCTGGTTCTTTGAAAAGATAAACAAGATTGACAAATATTTAACCAGAATCATCAAAAAAGAAATAGCTGGAACCCAAACAAATAAAATTAAATAGGAAAAAGAAGTAACTGACACTACAGAAATACAAAAGATTACAAGAAGCTATTATGAACTATGTGCCAACAAACTGGACAATCTGGATGAAGTGGGTATATTCCTAGAAGCATACAATCTCCTAAAATTGAATCAGGAAGAATCAGAAGATATGATTAAACAGATTACAACTAATGAAACAGAAGCAATAATCAAAAAACTCCCAAAGAGAAGAGATTAGTTGGAGGTGGGCAAAGCGGGTATAAATGAGTACAGAAAGTGCTGTGTTTTGGGTGATGGGCACAGGATGCGATGTGCAACCGATGTTTTGTTGAGCTGTACATTTGAGACCTGTCTGGTGTTGTGAATTAATGTCACTCCATTACTCAATTTATATATATTTGTGTATATACACACATGCACATATATATATTCCCAGCAAACAAAAATCCTAGCCCCTTTGGCTTCAGAGGTCAATTTTACCAAACATTCAAAGAACTGACACCTATCCTCCTCAAACGATTCTAAAAAATTAAAGAGGAGGCAGGGCCCCCAAGCTCATTTTACAAAACCAGCACTATCCTAATTCTAACACCAGATAAAGACACTACAGAGAAAGAAAATTATAAGCTAATTTTCCTGATAATCCTGGATGTTAAAATCCTCAACAAAGTATTAGCAAGCAGGATCCAGCAATACATTAAAAAGTTCATACATCATGATCAAGTGGAATTTAGTTCAAGGTTGGTACAATTAATATTGGGAACAAGACAAGGATGTCCACTTTTACCATTCTTATTCAACACAATACAGGAAATCCTAGCCACAGAAATCAGACAAATCATTAAACTAACAGTACAAAATAAATATCTAAAAATCAATTGCATTTCTATACACATAATGGACTATCAGAAGGGGAAACTAAGAGTGAAATCCCATTTACAATTTCATCAAAAAATTAAATTAAATTAAATTAAATACCTAGAAATATACAGGATCTGGCATGTATAATACCTGTCAGAGTGTGGTTGGTAGAGCAATAATATGGGTGTAATTATTTATAGTTTTATTTTGAATGATTCACCTAAAACTTCATATGGTGTGCTTGAGTATGAAATTGTTATGTTACAGAATTACATGCTTATAATTTTGTAATAAAAAGGGGGCGTCATTTGTGCTTGACCCTATATTTAACCAAGGATGTAAAAGACCTGTACTCAGAAATTATAAGACACTGAAGAAAGAGACTGAAGATATAAATAAGTGGAGGTATATGCCATCTTCATGATTAGGAAGAATTAACATCACTAAAATGTATATAGTACCCAAAGCAATATAAAGATTCAATGCAATTCCTATCAAGATACCAATTCTATATTTCACAGATCTAGAACAAATATTTAAAAAATTTATATGGAACCAAAACCAGCCCTGAATAGCCTCAGCAATCTTAACAAAGAATAACAAAATAGGAGGGATCAAAATACCGAATATCAAACTATACTACAAGACCACTACAATCAAAACAGTCTGGTGTTGGCATAAGAACAGACACATAGATCAACAAAACAGAAAAGAAAGCCCAGAAATAAACCCATATCTTTATGGTTAATTAATATTTGACAATGGAGTCATGTCATACAGTGGGGTAAAGATAGTCTCTTCAATAAATGGTATTGGGAAAAGTGGACAGATATGTGCAAAAAATAAATAAAACTAGGCCACCAATTTACACCATACACAAGAATAAACTCAAAATGGATTAAAGACTTAAATGTTAGACTCAAAACCATAGAAATCATAGAAGAAAACACAGGCAATAAAGTCTCGTACATTTCTCATAGCAATATTTTTTCTGATATATCTCCTAAGGCAAGGGAAACAAAAGAAAAAAATAAACAAATGGGGTTACATTGAATTAAAAGTTTTTTCACAGCAAAGGAAACCATCAACAAATTGAAAAAAACAATGCACTGAATAGGAAAACATATTTGCCAGTTGATATATCTGAAAAAAGTTTAATATCCACAATATATAAGAAACTTACACAACTCAACACCAAAAAAAAAAATCCCATTAAAACAATGGGCAAAGGACCTGACTAGGACCTGTTCTCCAAAGAGTAATACAGATATCCAATAGACATATGAAAAGATGCTCACTGTCACTAATCATCAGAGAAATGCAAATTTCACCACAGTGAGATATCACCTCATACCTATCAGATGGTTATCAACAATAAATCAATAAACAACTGTTGGTGAGGATGTGAAGAAAAGGGAAGCCTTGTGCACTGTTGGTAAGAATGCAGACTGGTGCAGCCACTTTGGAAGACAGTATGCGGTTACCTCAAAAAATTAAAAATGTAACTGCCTTCTGACCCAGGGATTCCATTTCTGGGAATATTTATGAAGAAAGCCAAAACACTAATTTGAAAGAACATATGCTCCCCTATGTTCATTGCAGCATTATTTACAATAGCCAAGATTTGGAAGCAGCCTAAGTACTCATCAGTAGATGATTGAATAAAAAAGCTGTGGAACATTTACACAATGGAATACTAGTTGACTACAAAAAAAAAAAAGGAAAAGAAGGAAATCTTACCCTTTGTGACAGCATGGACAGGCTTGGAGAGCATTATGCTAAGCCAGTCAGAAAAAAACAAATATCATATGATTTTACTTATATGTGAACTCCAACAGACAAAACAAACAAAGAAAATAGAAACAGACTCATAGATATAGAGAACAGACTCACAGCTGTCAGAGGCAAGGGGAGTTGGGGGGCAGGGTGAAAACTGAAGAAATTAAGCAAAATAAAAAAAGTCATTGACACAGAAAACAGTATGGTGATTACCAGAGGGAAGGGAGTAGGGGAAGGTAGAAGAGGGTAAAGGGTGGCTATTTGGTGATGGAAGGTGACTTGTCTTGGGGTGGTGAACACACAATACAATATACAGATGATATATTATAGAACTGTCCATCTGAAATCTAAATAATTTTATTAACCAATGTCACCCCAATAAATTCAATTTTTTTTAAAAAGAACCTAGCTCCCATGGCAAGGTCTTAAGACTAAAACCTCTGAGAATCATGTAGGGTCCTTTCTTAGGCAAAGTGTGACATGCCTTATCCTGATGATGAACTGGACAATTTACATGCTGTCTTGGATTGAAAATATGGATAATGAACACACAGATCTTATTAACATGTACTCCTCTGATTCAGACTTAAAATACTGAACCTATTATGTATTGGGCACTGTACTGGGTGCCAGAGAATATAGAAGTCATTGATATAAACATTTGCTATCGTGAAGCTCACTGGCTAACAGGAGAAATAAACATATGATAAGAAATTTCAAGAGAGATCATTGGGCCCCACAACAGTGGCAAGGGCTAAGTAACATTGTGAACCTGAAGAGGGAGGGTAGACCAGAGAATGCTTCACATTCTACAACTGGGTCTTGAAAAATTAATAAAAATTTCCAAGGTAGACACAAATAAAAGTTAATCTAGGCATGAAGACTATGTAAAGGAATAGAGGACTAAAACTACATAAAACTACTTAATCTCATACGGGATAACCAACCCAATCTTGAGGAATGATGCCTTTTGGCAAAGCAAAATGTGAGGTGAGACCTGAAGGATGAGAAAGTGGGATAAAATGCCCAGGCTGAGATAAGGCAAAGCTGGGGGTAGAAGAGCAGGAACAGCACTCTTGAAAAATTAAAGTTTAATGTGGCTGGAGAACGACGTAGCGATAGGGCAAACTGAGGCTGTCGTAGTAAGATCATGACATGTGTTGAAACTTCAGTTGATTGATGGGCAGTGGTGAAGTACCGAAGATTTTTATTTGTTTATGTTTTGGTTGATTTTGTTTTGCTTTGATTTCACTTTATAATTTTTTCCACAGTATAAAATTTTTATTTAGAATTAGCCAGCTTCACTCAGTTTAGTTGATCCTACTTTTATTGGCAACATCCAAAACATCATAGTTGGGAGCCAGTCAAACATATGCCTTCTTCTCTCCTTCAGGCTTGATCAGGGTGTTGACCTTGGCCACATCAATGTCACAGAGCTTCTTCGTTGGGTCAAAAAGCAGTTCCATTTTTAGTTTTCTGAGGTAATTCCACACTGTTTTCCACAGTGGCTGCACCAGTCTGCATTCCCACCAACAGTGTAAATTATACTAAATGAAATAAGCCAGGCGGTGAAAGACAAATACTGTATGATTTCACCTATAAGTGGAGACTAAACAACACAACAAACAGGCAAGTTAAATGTAAATAGAGACACTGAAGTGAAGAACAAACCGACATAGAACAGAGGAGAGAGAGGAGGGAAAGAGGGGGAAACAGGAGGATGATCAGGGAATACATAGGGGGGACTCATGGACGAAGTCAAGGGGGTGGGGTTGAGAGTGGGGGAGTGGGAAGTGGTGGGGCAGGGGGAAATGGACAAAACTGCACTTGAACAATTTTTTTTTTAAAGACATAGGTCTAGGATTCAAAACCAGGAGTGATAAATTCCAAAACTCCTGCCCTTCCACTATGCCACATAACTCCCAGTAATCACTGAACAACTTTGCTTTTTCTTGGGATAAGATGCTGCCTATTCATTGTCTCTGGCATGCAGGGCCACGGTGAAACAGGGGCTGTCACCGGGACCAACCATGTTGTCAGTTCTGGGTACATTTATCACACCTGTTTTAAAACATTTTTCTTATGACAATGGGGAAAATAATGATATCAAAGGGGAGATTAGTCTTCGTTTGCAAAGCAGGAACGTGGGAAATCTAACCAACACCACAAAATTAGCTATCCTCATCATTGTTACCCCAACTGTATCATAATAGAATAATTTTCAAATGAAACAGCAATTCCATTTCCAGGATTCATTTGATCTCTCAAGTTTCTAATAATATGCTCACAATACCAATCATCTTCACTTCTTTTATAATTCTTGACCAGTACTGAAACTCATATCATTTCTGCTCATACAGAATGCCCTAAAGCAAAATTTACTACAAAGACATTTTGGTCGTTTTCACTGTCCACTTGGGATCTGAGACAGTAACTTCAGGTAGCTAGAGTTCTATGCTGTGCCCCGTCTTTCTGTGTCAACCAGCACTTGCCTCTTTACTTAAGGATAACGAAATGAGGATGCCTAATTGAAAGTCAAATATTTCTAAGCTCATCTCAGCTTATTTACAAACAACACAGGTATGATCCTGATCAGCAGTGGATATGAAGTGTCTCTCAGTTCACTTTTCTTCTCATCGTATGAGGGCCAGACCACACCATCTCTGTGTTATTCTCAATGCCAAAGTTCTAGCTTATTTTGAGGAACCAGGGTTTCTAAAGCTGAAGAAATGGAACCCACTAAAATTTCATAACTTAATGAATTTATTCCTGCATTTTTAGATACTATCATTTTAACCAGTAAACTAAATCTTTGTGCAAGTGCACCTAATTAAAGAATGGTTATTAATAAATGTGCTAATAAATATACAGGTAAAAATTATATGAAGATTTTCACAAGGATATTAGAGAATTTTCTATTGCATTCATCTCATTTACTTAACATATATTTATTGAGTCTCTAATATGTACCAGGCATTGTACATGCAATTGAAATGAACAAAGCACATGTTATCTCTGCCCTTCTACTGGCCTCCAATGTAAATGATAAAGAAGAAAGAGTACTATGAGTAAATTCTTTTATCATAAACAAAATGAGGAGAACAGTGAAAATTGTAAAGATGTCATATATATGAACTTATTGCCAGAAAACTGGAAATAAAAATCCAATGGGTCTTCATGCTCAGTGTGTATACCCATACAGCAAGGTTTAATAGAATTTTTTAATTTTAGAGTAGAAGACATGTCAAATGCAGTTTACATTTCTCAGCCAGTAATTATATTTTCTTACAAGTGGCTATTACATTTTTAGAGACAGACACAACAAATAATAAGAGGTTTTATTTGAGAGGAGAAACAAGCATGGTGGGGTTTTTTTTTAGATGAAAGGGGTATAATAAATTTATGAGACCTCACATACAGCTATAATATAATAAATTAGAAGGATTAATAGAATTGTGAGCTACAGTAACCTGCACTAGTAGAATGCCTATTTTATGGAGCTCGATAATACAGTTTATCATTGACTCCATGGGAATTCCCACAATATATTAGCTGTGGTGTAACAATAAAGCACACACAGTAAGGGGCATGTCCCTTTTGACACACATTCTCTTCCCACACTTATTTTACCAGGGAAACAACTCCGGTGCAGTTTAATTAAACTGCACCGCAATGAATTAGTCCAGGTCTTAGCCCTCTGACAGAGCGGGGCCTGGCAGTACCACAGGGGTTTGTCCCCTTATGACACCAGAGAGACTTCAGAAAACCTGGGGGGAGAAAGTGTAGGATCCCTCAAATGACAGTGTCACTGGGCAAGCCTAGAGCTGTCAATCAGGTCACTTAAAGAAGCATTCACTCTTTTGGAGAAATTTTTTATTTCCCTGTTTGTTGACTATTGGCCAATATTTTGGGGAACATCTAAATTCCTTGAGATAGTTATGTTCTATTCCCCTAATTGAGGACTAGTCCATTATTGCTTATTTTAAAGAAAATTGGCTTTGCTATTTTAAAGTCCACTGTGTATTCATAGCCAGCTTAGGAAAGGCAACCAGGAAAGTAATACGTGAAAATAAACTTAGGATGATGATAAGTTCAAATAAACTCTATTGAAAATAAAAGCTTTACTTCAAAGTAAAAACTCTGCAGCTAAACATGATCTAGAATATCCAAAATGAAAATATATTATAGAAGATATGTTATTTCCCCAGAGTTTCTGATCAACAGTATAGTAAGGTTAAACCCCCAATGACACAAAAAAATCTTGCATTATTGATGAATATTCTTATTTTATTGAATGCCAGTTATTAATTCATGAAGGTGTTTTGGAATTGAAAAATAAAAATTTACAAAACAATTATATTTTAATAACTGCTTCTAGCTGGATACATTGAATATTTAAGTGAACCAACACACAAAGACCTCAAAGGAATTTATTAGACAATGGCAATTAGATCTCTAATAACTTGGCTCTGCTGGAATTACTGAGCACTATTTAGATGCCAGACATGGCACCTTAGTGATGGGTACTCCATGTCGCCACCCTGCCTTTGGCTAGGGACCCTGAGAAATGACAGTCACGTTAGGTGTCGTGTAAAGCAGCTGACCTCGCACTCTTGGCACTTGATCTTTGCACTGCAAGTGACCATTTGTCATTGTTGCCCGGAGATGGAACTCAGGTGACTCAATGTCACCGCAGCCTTTTCAAAGAATAAGATAATTGTTAAGTTTTTCAAACCTAGCAGAGAAGATGCAAATTTGCTTAGAAAAAAAATGAATAGCTAATTAAAAGCAAGGAATAGAGTGCTTTACTTATAAGGAGTATACTTTCTAATCATTGCAAAAATTATTTGTACTTGGTACTTTTTGAACAAATAAAAAGAAGGAGATTCATGGTTGTGTGAAAACTTTTTCCTATTATAGTCTTTTTCTTAAGTAGGTAATAGAGAATAAAAGTTTTTCTACCAGATCAAACACATTAACATAGGGCACCTACAGAGGCTCAGTTACAAAAAGTAATATTGTTCTTTCCTTCTTAGACAAGGATTAGTTTTCTGTAAATTTCTATATAATAGAAAAATTCACACCACAATATTTCCAAGTTTGGGGAATAATATTATCTCCTCTATTGTGCCTTAGAAATCCCAGAATTTGAGCAAGTTAGATAAGAGATAAGCTCCTCACATTTCCAGTCATTTGGAGCCTTTTTCACCTCAAGTGATTCTGAAATCTCTGTGTTGATTTTAAAGAGTGGCTTTTGTATATCAGTGATCATGACATGCAGGCATTGTGTTAAGTGCTTTACTTATTTTATGAGTGTTTCATCTGAACTCTCACAGAAGCATGGGAATTTGGTATTATTGTTGTCATTTTATAGATAAATAAACTGAGAGGGAGAGAATTTATGTTATTTACCCAAGAATGTAAGATTTAGTAGATAGCAGAGCTTGAATTCAAACTGAGTGATTCTAATGTTAAAATAGGTGCTATTAAATTCTTATCTATATTAGCTCTCAAAATTAGAAGTTGGAAGATTTTTTTCTCACAAGTAAATATTCCATACTATATTCTACTTGAAAAAAATGTCTAATTTTTTCAACAAGATGCTTAAGTGATTAAGTTATGTCTTATCTCTCAAGACCCTTCATATTATGTAGTGACAAAACCTGAAATATTGTTCTATGTGGGGAAGCAACTTTATTATTTAGTCTGAACTTATGTCTCCTTAGAAAAGAGGTTCACATCATTTTGCTCTTGTCCCTTCTTCATATACTTGTGCCTCCAGGAAAAGGGAAAAAATATCTTTCCACTCTGACCCCCAAAATAATACATAGCCTTAAGTGTCAAGGAAGAAGCAACTAAAGCTGAAAGTTATGATAAGTAGGCTGTGGTCGTCTTCCTCACCTAAATTACCTCTAACCTCCTAGGACAACATTCATTAGTAGAAATGGGGTTGATTTGCAGTTGGAATGTTCAACTTAATCACCTTTGCTTTACTGGAATTAGAATAGCAAGAACAATAGTTTGTGAATTCGGCATCCCAGTTTTAACATCCAAAGCCTTTGTTTTCACAATTTATTTTATATTCTTATATTTTCTCATTTTATAATACTTATGAAACAAAGTATACTTATCAGTGAAAAATAAAATTTTGATAATCTCAATTTGGCTGACCTTGAACATCATGGCCTACACTATATTTTTTAATAATATATAACTTTAAAGTACTAAAAACATTAAAATACTAAGTACATGTACAACAAACAGGCAAATATCTATCTTATGTTTATTGAGAGAAAGAGAAACATCTAGGTGCCAGAGGAAACAGGTAGCTTACAAGACAAATGGAATCAGTCATAAATTGTGGGAGAATTATAGACCTAGGGGCCAGAGGCTAAGGCTTCAATTTCCATACATGGATAATAGATGTGGCCTTGAACCCATGCACAAAAAGAGGTAGAAAGTGAAGTTAGGACCCCAAAAGCACTGTTTCTTCATTGCATGATAAGGATTCCACCCTTATCATCAAAAGTTTGAAAGACCAAAATGGAAACTACCCCTTCCAAGGGTTTTGTAAGGCTTAAAAAATTAAAAATTTTATTTAAGAAAGTGAAGATAGCCTGTGTTATCTTGTGGCATAGGAATCCTTAAGCCAAAAAAAAAAAAAACCATAAAAATTTATTTTCTACTACTAAATTTACAAGTG
The DNA here is from genome assembly GCA_004026545.1 of Mormoops blainvillei. NCBI lineage: Eukaryota > Metazoa > Chordata > Mammalia > Chiroptera > Mormoopidae > Mormoops > Mormoops blainvillei. The sequence goes on along the minus strand of PVJD01007286.1, from coordinate 13,279 downwards.
GTAGAGGAAAAATGCAGCACTACTCTTCATTAGCATTACAGAATTCTAGATTGACAGTCACTTTTCTTCATCATTTTTCTCTAACTCTGGACAAATAAATATACACACAAACATTAAAAAAGATATGAATTCCAAAGTACAAATCCAGAAAGGAAATACTCCAACATGAATACAATGAGCATTACAACAGATAGATCAGAGCCCAAAAGCTTCTGCTAATGAGATAATCTAAAAGAAACTATAGGGCAATTCAATATGGTGGAGGAGTAAGTGGAAGCTGCAGTGACCTCCTCCCAGGACTAGGCTGGAATTACAGCTAAATTGTGGAGAAATCACCTGGAATAGCCAACTACGCAGTAGCTGGAGAGAGGCCTTGTAACCACGGACACACAGAAGAAACCACTTCACCACAACATGACTGATTGGCTAAATTAACAACTGAAGGAGACAGCCACAGACTGTGGATTGCTTGTAGTTTCAAACAGGCTACCTCGGGCCAGAAGGGATACCAACTGACACCACCAGGGGCAGATCCAGAAAGAGAAGATAGTGCACCTGCACAACAGCATACAAGGTGTGATGGGTGGGGTGACTTTCAGTCAGCCAGCCAGAGGGAAACTCCCACCAAAGAATGACCCAACAACAACCAAAACCTAATTACAATCAGAGAGTCAACATAAATGGCATAAAGGGCATCCCAAGAGCAACAAGTTTAGGAGATCAAGGAGACTGCACCACTGAATCCCACAGGTATCCTACCACAGAAGGTTCACACCATGAAGACAGGGAGTCAAAGCAGATCAATCTAAGAAGCAGATAACAACAGGAGTCACCTAAAATGGGGAAACAAAGAAACAACCCCCCATCAAAAAGAAAGAAGAAATCCCCAGAAAGAGTACTAAATGAAACAGAGGCAAGCAAACTATCAGACATTGAGTTCAAAACAAAGGTTATACAGATGCTCAAAGAGCTCAGTAAGAACTACAAAGAACTCCAGGGAAGCTACAAGGAACTTTCTGTGAAATATATCAGCATGAAAAAGGACATAGAAACTATCAATAAGAACTGGGAGGAAATGAAGAATACAATATCTGAAATGAAGAACACAGTAGAAGGAATTAAAAGCAGGTTAGATGAAGGGGAGGAGCAAACCAGCGAGCTGGAGGACAAGGTAGAAAAAAATTCCCAAACAGAGTAACAAAACAAACAAAAAAAGACTTAAAAAGAACAAAGGGCATTTAAGGAAGCTACAGGACAATATAAAACATAATAATATCCATATCATAGGGATACCAGAAGGAAAAGAAGAAGAGCAAGGTATAGAAAACCTGTTTGAAAAAGTAATGACAGAACACTTCCTTAACTTGATGAGAGAAAATGTCATGCAAGTCCAGGAAGAACAGAAAGTCCAAATCAAGATGAACCCAAAGAGGCCTGCTCCAAGATGCAGAGGCAGTTTAAGGTCGATTGAGGCCCCAGGCACAGAAGAAAATATCGGGCCCCTTAAAAAAAAAGAGACAGGGAAAATTAAAATACATGTTTAAAAATACATATTTTTTAAACTGTAAATGAAACAAGTACATATCCACAAACTAATTTACATCCCTGTGTATTTGCATATATCTTAAGTCTGCCCTGAAGGAGAACCTTTGTAAGTACAAAGTAGCAAATATGATTCTACTGCTCCAATGAGCGGTAGCACAGCCGCATGGGGCCTATGCAGCATAGCATGTGCATAGTATGCAGCGTAGTGATGAAATAATGAAAATAAGTGAATATAAACATACTATCAAGTTGTAAATTGTAAACTTGTATGTAATTAAAATTGTACATATGAAACCAAACTTTGTGTCATTAGAAAAAAAATGTAAAGTTGGGGTTTTGAGGGGCCCTTCAGAAGTCAGGGCCCAGGGCATGTGCCCAGTGTGCTCGCCATTAAATCCACCTCTGCCAAGATGCATCATAATTAAAATTGCAAAATTTAAAGACAAAGAGAGGCTATTAAGGTAACAAGGGATAAACAGCTAGTAACATACAAGAGAGTTCTGATAAGGCTGTTAGCTGATTACTCAATAGAAAAACTACAAGCCAGGAGGGAATGGCAAGAAATATTCCAAGTAATGAAAAGAAAAGGCTGGCAATTAAGACTAAATTACCCAGCAAGGCTCTTATTTGAAATGGAAGGCAAAATAAAGAGTTTCCTAGACAAAAAAAAAAAAAAAGGGGGGGGGGGGCTAAAAGAATACATCTCCACCAAAACAGCATTGCAAGAGATGCTAAAGGGGCTGCATTAAGAAGATGAAGAAAAAGAAGCAAGAGAGAGGAATGCAGGCACAAAGGGAAAAAATGGCAATGAATACGTACCCATCAATAATAACCTTAAATACAAATGGATTAAATACTCCAATCAAAACACATAGTATAGCTGAATGAATAAGAAAACATAACCTGCATATATGCTGTCTACAAGAGACCCACCTCAGAACAAAATATCTACACAGACTGAAAGTGAAGGAATGGAAAAAAGTATTCCAAGCAAATGGACCTGAAAAAAAAGCTGGGGTAGTAATACTTATATTGGACAATATAGATTTCAAAACAAAGGGCATAAAAAGAGACAGAAGACACTACATAATACTTAAGGGAGTAATCCATCAAGAAGATATACGCTTGTAAACATATATGCACCCAACACAGGAGCACTCAAATATATAAGGAAAACCTTGGAGGACTTCAAGAAAGCGGAGGACTATCAGCAGCGACACACTCATCATAGGGAATTTTAACATCCCACTGTCAACAATAGATAGATCTTCCAAGTAAAGCATCAACAAGGCCATTGTGGCATTGAACAACACTCTAGATTAAGTGGACTTAATTAATATATATACAGAAACTTTCACCCCAAAGAAGCAAAATATACATTCTTTTCAAATGTACATGGAACATTTTCAAAGATTGACCACATAATAGCACACAAAACAAGCCTCAACAAACTCAAGAAAACTGAAATCACATCAAGCATGTTCTCAGATCACAATAGCTTGAAACTAGAAACCAACCTCAAGGGAAAAAAACTAGAAAATATTAAAATTCATGGAGAATGAAAAATATGCTATTAAATAATGAATGGGTTAACAATGAGATCAAGGGAGAAAGCAAAAAATTTCTGGAAACAAATGACAATGAACATACAGCAGCCCAAAAACTATGGGACACAGCGAAGGCAGTCCTGAAAGGGAAGTTAATAGCAATATAGGCCTACCTAAAAAAGATAGAAAAATCTCAAATAAACCACCTAATCCTGCACCTACAAGAACTAGAGGAACAACAACAAGCAAAGCCAGAGCAAGTAGAAAGAAGGATATGATCAAGATCAGGGCAGAATTAAATGACATAGAGACTAAAAGAACAATTCAAAGGATCAATAAATCCAGGAGCTCATTCTTTGAAAAGATAAACAAAATTGACAAGCCTTTAACCAGACTCATCAAGGAAAAATGAGGGAGGGCCCAACTAAATAAAATCAGAAACCAAAGAGGAGAAATTACAACCAATACCACAGAAATACAAAGGATTGTAAGAAATTACTACAAACAAATATATGCCAAGAAATTTAACAACCTGGGCAAAAAGGACAAATTTCTAGAAACATATCGTCTTTTAAAACTTAATCAAGAGGAAGCAGAAAGCCTAAGTAGACCAATAACAATTAGTGAAACTGAAGCAGTAATCAAAAACTCCCAACACATAAAAGTCCTGGACAAGATGGCTTCACAGGCAAATTTTGCCAAACATTTAGGGAAGAATTAACTCCTATCCTTTTCAAACTATTCCAAAAAATTCAAGAAGAGGGTAGACTCCCAAACTCTTTATAAGAGACCAGTATTGTGTCAATTCCAAAATGAGGTAAAGACCCAACAAAGAAAGAAAACTACAGGCCAATATCTTTGATGAACATAGATGCTAAAATCCTCAACAAAATATTGGAAAACCAGATCCAGCAATACATTAAAAAAATCATATACCATGATCAAGTGTGATTCCTCCCAGGGATGCAAGGATGGTATAATATTCAGAGAGCAATAAATGTAATACACCACATAAACAAAATGAAGGACAAAAATCATATGATCATATCCATAGGTGCTGAAAAATCATTTGATAAAGTATGGCACCCATTTATGATAAAAATGCTCAGTACAGTGGGACTAGAGGGAGCACAGCTTTGGTGGGGAAACTGGTTCTGGGTTCACCTCCCTGCTAATGGAACATCTCTCTGTGGATTATGCCAAGGAGTCCAAGCTGGAGTTTTACTCAGCCCCCCAGATTTTCACAGCTGTAGTTGAGCCCTACAACTCCATCCTTACCACCCATACCACCCTGGAGCCCTGGGGCACTCTGATTGTGCCATCATAGTTGACAGTGAGACCATCTATGACATCTATCATAGAAACCTTGATATTGAGCACCCAACCTACACTAACCTTAACCACCTTATAGTCAGATAGTGTCCTCCATCAGTGCCTCCATCAAGTTTGATGGAGCCCTGAATGTTGATCTCACCGAATTCCAGCCCAACCTGGTGCCCTATCCCCGCATCCACTTCCCTCTGGCCACATATGCCCCTGTCATCTCTGCTGAGAAAGCCTGCCATGAACAGCTTACTGTGGCAGAAATCATCAGTGTGCCCTTGAGCCAGCCAACCACATGGTGAAATATGACCCTCGCCATGGTAAACACATGGCTTGTTGCCTGTTTTACCACGGTGACATGGTTCCCAAAGATGTCAATGCTGCTATTGCCATATTATAGACCAAGTGTAACATCCAGTTTGTGGACTGGTGTCCAACTGCCTTCAAAGTTGGCATTAATTACCAGCCTCCCACTCTGTGTATGAGCCTGGCCAAAGTACAGGGAGCTGAGTGCCTGCTGAGCAACAGCACAGCTATTGCTGAGGCCTGGGCTCGCCTGGACCCCAAGTTTGGCCTGACGTATGCCAGGCATGGTCTTTGTCCACTGGTATGTGGGTGAGGGCACGGAGGAGGGAGAGTTTTCTGAGGCCTGTGAGGACATGGCTGCCTTTGGGAAGGTCTTTATAAGGAGGCTGAAGCAGGTTGTGCTGAGTGAGAGGATGAGGGTGAAGAGTATTATCCTGTCTGCTGCAATGTTACACTCTTGAGTCTTGGGACTGTCTCGTTTCTATTGTTCTGTGAAGTCTATTGTGTCCCAAACTTGTCAATAAGAGTAATTTTTTTAAAGAAAGAAACAATGGAGAATAATAATTGGTAAATGTAAATCAATATAAGCAATGACAGTATTACCAACTAGAGGGAGAGTAAGCAAAACAAATGAGGGAACTGAAACACTTGAAAATTTGAGGAGGTATTCAAGAAATGCATTCTAAAATTCTGAAAATTTACTAAAAATGTAAAGATGCATATACACTTAAAAACTTCTTAGAACAAGAATGCATATTAAAGACTCTGGGTATCCATTAGAAGGATAGAAACAATGTATAACTTCAAAAAAGAATGGGAAAAAAAGAAAATTATAAATCCAATCATTCCAATAGAAAGCAAGAGAAATGAAACAAGAAGCAGGGAAAAAGTAAGAGAAAAATTAAATGTAAGATAGTATAAATAAATAAAAAATCCCAGGTGCTCAGTATAAATGGACTTAAATCACTGGTTAAAAGGCTCTCAGATGAATGTTTAAAACAGTAACTAAACTATATGCTACTTCTGAAATAGATTGGCAATGATCAATATGGATGAATCTCAAAAACACGTTGAGAGTTTCAAAAGGATAAAATAATATGATACAATTCATAGACACATAATACACACAAAAGCAATGTCCACGGAATACTATTTAGTGACAATAAGAAAATGAGTTTTGGTCATTTTTGAAAAAAAAATTAGAGATTCGTGGTTGCCAGGTAGGGATAGTGGGGAGGAAGAGAGGGGTGGGTATGGCTCTGCAGAGACAGCATGAGGGGGGCCTTCGTGGTGAAGGACTGGTTCTGCATCTCGCCATGGTTGATACACCAATCTACACATGTGATTAAAATGACAGAACTGTACACATACGTGGTACTAATATGTGTTCCTGGTTTCAATATTTTGCTATAGTTACATAATATGTAACCATAGTGAAAACTAGGTGAAGGGTGCACAGGACTTCCCTGTACTATCTCTTGCAATTTTCTATGAATCTATAGTTATTTTAAAGTAAAATGTTTTTTAAAATACTACACCTTGCTTTAACTAAATACTGTATAGTAAAAGTATAAAAACATTGTGGTATTGTTTGAATTTTTTGTAATGCTATATGGTTGATAACTAATATTTATAAAATAATAATGGTAGTGACACCAATGGTAAGAATTACAATGGCTTACAAACAAAAATGGCCTAGTTATTGTGTCAAAAAATAACATGGCCATGCAGACTAAACAAGATATTTACAAATTCTCTTTGTTTTGTGATAATTATTATCTCATTTAACTCCAGTCTCAGAAACAGAGGGATTTATGATATTTAAGCTTAAGCAGAGAATATGGGTGATCAAGACTTTGCATGATTCCCATATACATGATTTCAGTTACCATGAATTGGTTAAATAATATCTCTCCCCCAAGAGTGATTCAAATTTCAATTCCCTTAAATATTCCATGTATTGTTTAAAGTACAAGCTTCTCTGCTGATTTCAGTCTTCAAATCACAACATAAATAACAAATATACTCCATGATCAGTGAGCAACCACATCGTTTCTTTCAAAGTCTGTTGGTAAGTGATCACTGAGCATGTTATCTATTTCATGCACATGCACAGACAAGAAAGTGTGTAGTTGTGTTGTGTCCTTGCCTCTCCCAGTGATGACCTCAGGTGACATTTCACAGAAATGGGTAATCAAAAGAGGGAATTGGCCGAAACAATGAAAGTGCAGCTACAAGAAATGAAAGAGGAGGTGGAGGAGGAGGAAGAGGAAGAAAAGGAAAGATAAGTGAAAATGCTGGTAGTAAAATTAGGATCAAACATCAATGCATTTATATCAAGAATAGTTGATCATATCGATCTAGACACTGTCACCATTACAGAGTCCAGCAAGAGGAAATTAGTGAAGGTGAACATAAATGAGGAAATAATTGGTTGTGATAAAGATAACCCAGAGGAAGTGTCTCCAGCAAAAAGCCTCACGTAAAAGACATTCTCAGCGATTGTTTCCAACATTAAAATGTGTAGAATGAAATGCTGGAAGCTGATCCAAACCTAAAAAAAGAAACTACAGCAATTCACCAACTCATGGAAAGGATACTCAGTCCTTTTATTGCAAGTTAAACAAGAAGACAAGTATTGCTCAAACTATACTTAATAAGTTTTTACAAACAAATAAAACATTAATTCTCAAAATTTCTAATGAGAAATTATATTATAGTATAGCAAATATTAGTTTTACTATTATTTACATGTACCTATATATATATAACTACATATTTACATGTAAAAAGAACAGTAGGAGAGGGGTTTTTTTGACAAAAAAATGTTTAATGATCACAGAACAATCATTTCCCATTGATTTTAAGATCATTTGCAGTTGTTTTTACTGTCCCACACTGCTGTGCAAAGTGAGGACTGCCTACAGATAAAAATGATAATCTACTTGTGCGTAAGTTGAGTAATGACTACATCCCTTTTTAAGAAAATACATACTTTCTATGGGACTTAGGAGGTAAATAATACAAACAGAACTGACTTATGCCTCTCTACTAACCCTGTGTGCTGTCATTTGACAGTCAAATCCCATTTTTAATGGTCTGACACATTTTTTTTAATTTTAAAAGATTTTTTTATTTATTTATTTTTAGACAGAGGGGAAGGGAGGGGAAAGAAAGGGAGACAAACATCAATGTGTTGTTGCCTCTCATGCGCCCCCTACTGAGGACCTGGCCGGCAACCCTGGCATGTGCCCTCACTGGGAACTGTATTGGTGACCCTTTGGTTCACAGGCCAGCACTCAGGCCACTGAGCCACACCCGCCAGGGCAGCCCTTCACATTTTTTTAAGCAATGGAATCCTCACTTTAAATGAAATCTGAAGTGAAACAATTTATTTAACAATAAATCAATGTTATTCTTAAATTTATGTTGTTTGAAAGCTAATTACAAACAAGATTAATTAGTAAGAATTATGCTGAGTTAATGACTCTCTATAAAAACTATTATCATTTCAACCTAATCATCCAATTTTTCACCTGCATTTTTTGTTCATTATTCAGAGATATAAATGGATAAACAGCTGTAAGTGCTACCAGCCCAGACTACCCTGGATATCTCTGAATCCTCCACCATTAACTTGAGATGGCTAAGTTGCTTATTTGAGTGCACATGTGAAACGTTTAGTAAAAAAAAAATTGGGATGGCCACTTTATTCCAAAATATGTACAAAATTTTTTAAGAGAAAACATGGAATGATCACAGAATTATAGGCAAGAATTATTAAAAGAAGTTTTTAGTGAGTTTTTTAATAATGGCTAAATATTTGTAAATGGAATTGACTTAAATTATCCAAATTTAGATTGGTGGTTGTGCAAAATACAGGGTCCAGCACAAATAACACCCCTTTTTTATTATAAAATCTTTTATTACAAAATCATAAGCATGTAATTCTGTAACATAACAATATCACACTCAAGTACACATATGACATTTTAAGTGAAATATTCTAATTAAAACTATAAGTTATTACACCCATATTAGTATCCTACCAACCACACTCGAGCAAGCCTTACTTCTGGTGGACCCTGTATAAATTCAGAATGGAATAGTAAGCATCCTAAAATTATGTTTTGGGAAAGTTTTTAACAATGAGAGGAAGTGTATGTGATAATGGAAGAAAAAAACAAAAACATGATACATGTAACAAAGTTATGTTTTTAAAATGCAGTAAAACATTAAAGAGTAAATATACTACTAACAATTGTCCCTGAAAGGTGGAATCATGGATATTTGACTGGTTACTGTGTAAAAGGATTGATATTAACATCTTAATATTTTCAACACTTTCTGAAATATAAATTACAATAAATTTATTTTAAAATACTTCTATAATAAAAATTGCATAAAACAAAACCCTCTGTAAATGCAGTTTCTGAACTAGAAACACCCATGCAATTGGCAATAGAGCAAGGACTCTCGTTGGTGGGCAGCCTTCTGAGAAAGCTTATCTAACACCTACCTACCCACCCTCAGAGACTATGTGTAATAAGGGAAGACAGGAGCCCATGATCTCCACCAAAGCAGATGCCAGCAAATCCTGGGGCCACTCTTCTCCAACCATGCTCCCCAACCATGCTTCCCACCCCACTCCCCATCTCCTGTACTCACAGTGGAGAATTTACCAGAATGGAATTTGCCTGTTGCTTCTGTGTCATTCCTTGTATTGTGTTACAACTTAACGCGATGGAAAAATATTAAATCATTCCTGTTAAATTTGGTTATAAGCATACATGACTTCTCTAATAAAACATATTATTTAATAAGGATCAGGACAAGTGATTTTTAAAAAACAAAACTAAATTATCAAAACAAACCAAATAAAAAGAAACAAAATCAGATTTTGTTTTTTAGAAAATTAGCAAGTATCAGTTTAACCTAAGTCATTCCTTAGAGGTAGTGTATTTGAAAACTATGAAGATGTCAATGAACCTATGTTATCGTATTTCTCCATAGTCCCATTATTTGTAAGTTGGAGGTCTATAAAGTTCCTCAATATCATTTTAATGTAATTATTATAAAAACAAAATATGCATGTGACTTTTTAATAACTTCAAGTAGAATAAGGCAGTAAAATAAATGTAAATATCTTCCTCTACTCCAACCTTAAGTCTCACTTTCTGTAAGTAAAGTTAATAACTTGGGGGATCTCATTATAGAAATTTTAGGATGTGTACAAACAAGAACACACGCACACATTTATTTTATGCTTGTGAAAAGCAAAATATGCCTGTTGTTCTGCAGTACCTTTTCTGCCTTAAAAATTTATCGAAAAATCCTTCATGTTGGTGCACCAAACATCATTCTTTGTAATAGTTAAGTGTTATTGCATGCATGATTGTACTATAATTTACTTAATATTTTCCTATTGATGTATATTTAAGTTCCTTCCAGTTCTTACATTACAATCTGCTAAAGTGAGCATACATGTACATATATGTTTGCATATTAGCTCCAGTAAGATAAGTTCTTAACAATGGAATCGCTGGACCAAAGGTATATGTATTTCAATTTTTGAAATGTTACCAATTACCCTATATGTAAGTTTACACTAACTGATACTCCCAAGAACAATATATACAAATAACTCTTTCCCTGCAACTTCACCTTGCAGCATTATTCTATGACTGTAAAGCATATACCCTGAAAATAAGTACCATTTCACCCAAAGTTAGCCATCATACCAAAAGACTTTGATCACATATCCTTCCATGTTACTCTTGCCATTGGAAGTGTTTATCTCAGTTGTACAGCTGCTGAGTTTCTGGTTTGGACATTAACTGTGGAAGCTAGTAGTACTAGATTTTTGATACCTTCGTTGTGATGGAAGGAATAACTGTATAATCTAATTTCCAGAACCTTAGCTATGTTAACACTGGCTTGGATGGTACATCTAATGTGGTCATTAAAGAAATGTCTTTTAAAAATAAAAAATGGTGACTCATTCTTATTAATATTCTTTTATTTCCATTTATATTATATTTTCAAAATATAACATTTAAAACTTTTTAACATTCTTCATATCCCCCAAATAACTTTGAAATATTCATCAAATCTTATACAAATATCTCCCAACAATATATTTTTCAAAACTTAGCAATGAAAAATTAGCTTCCTAATCATTAGCAATGTAAAAATAAATAATTTCTTACCTGAAATTCTAGAACTTCTCTAATAACCTCTCTTAAAAGTTCTACAAAGTGGAAGCTGTGAAACACATGGTACATCCAAGGAAGAAATCTTTAAATTTTAGAACAAGCACAAAGTAGTGGCTCTTTTAGAAGAGAATTTTGTCTACTGCAAACCAGCTGTAGGCACAGTCTAGTTATAGCCCCCAGAAAAGCTCTGCTGTGATATATTAATTTACACCTACTGTGCATTGAATGAGAAGCAAAAGGCCACAGACTTGGCACATAAATTATTACCCCAATATAAAACAGATATTACATTTACTAGTAAAAATACCTAAGATATAAAGTCTTGGAATTTGTAATGTGACATACAACAAAAAGCCTGAGAAATTATGGTGTAATCAGCTAACTCATGATGCCAGAGTGTCCTTAATTAATAGTGAGAGAAGTGATCAACTAGACCTTGAAAATTTAATCAAATAATGCAACAATTGGTAATTACTAAGATTCTAAGATTATGAAGACCATAGTCAATATTTTCACACCAAATCAAAGAATAATTAACATCAACAAATAAGACTACATAATGCTTATTCATATTCCTAAAAGTAGTATGGAAAAAAGCAGTGATTCTGCTCTACCTTTTGAAATGGTAAAGTCCTGCCACAGGAGCATAATAGTAAATAATTATAACTTTCTTATAATAAAAATTCAATTTCATTGGGTAACCTTTACATGAGAAAACACACTTAAAAGAATAACACTCTAACACTCAGACACTGTTGATTCCACCCCACATGGCTGACTGCGCGCACACGCGCACCCTTTATTGCCTTTTGTCTTTTATCATTGCTTCCTGCGATGACTTCCCAAATAAATTAAGGGCATCCAAAACCTTATCACAGAGTATGCATTGGGGGTAATCCAAATTAAGAAAACAGCTTAAATGTGAAAAAGTTTACTGTTCTTTTTAAAACAGTTGGAGGTATATAGTCGAGGGCTGATAGGTTAGTCCTGCCATTCTCAACATGTTGCTTCTTCACCTAATTGCAGGATGTCCAAGTTGGCTACTCCACCTCTCACCAGCACCCATCCTATAGAAAAGGGTAACCCAACAAATACCCTGTGAACTATGAGGTTTTCTGTCCTAGTTTATGGGAACAGGCCCTTTCCTTGACCCTGTGTGAGCCCTGGGTACTGTTCCCTCAAATATGTTGGCTGCTTCTTTTCCTGGCTTCAGGCAATTGCCTCACATGCATGTACTGATCGATACTCAGCTGACTTCTCTAAGTACTCTGCAGGTCTCTGAAGATAGGCATGACCTTTGTAAAGGCTGAGAGAGCCAGGATGAAGATAGGGATGCGCCACCTCTAAAACAGGAGAAGACTTTCACCTGGTAGAGGAGGAGACTGAAATATTTTTAAAAATTCCCCTTATTCATGCTCTCATCAACTCTATCTGGAGGTCTAGGTACCAAGCCCAGGTACAGGTAGGTACCAGGAAGCCTCACAAGAGATGGTAAATTACACATGGATGTCCCTACCTCTTGGAAGAGTTGCATATAATCCATCCCCAAATTCTGAGGATAGATTCTTAGACACTTTTGCAATAGTCTACACAAATATAACTAGGAAATAGAGGTGGACAATGAATCTTTTAATCAGCTTAAAATAAGTCCAGAAATTATTAATATAAATAGCATTTTTAACTGCCACTCCCAAAACCTATTTGCATCCATTGTTGTATCCAGGATACTTTTTCATTTTCATTTGTTTTTAGTTGATAACAGAAGAATCTGTGACTGGCACAGGACTCAGGGGACAGATGAGTGAACAGAAAAGAAGGGATGGGTCTGTTTGCTCTTGAGACCCAAGACCTAGTTTCTTTTGCCACTTTGGGGAGAGATGTTCTGTGAAAACTAACAAAATTTACTTAGAAAGATTTAGGACATAGTCAAGGCTAATTTAGGTCCAAAAAGGAAAATATTTTATCAACCTCTTTATTAAGGTAATATTTGTCCCAATAGAAGGTCAATGTTTATTTAATGAAAACATAGGAATCTGGGGAAGCAGGCTCTCATGCAAAGTTATGAAGATGGCAAATAAATGAATCCTTTTGGAAAGACAATTTAGCAGGATGTTGCAGAGTTTATAAGGTACATACCGTTTAATCCAACAATTCCTCTTCTGAGATGCTATCTGAAGACTCTATCATACATGTATATACACAAAAATGTACGCACAATTATTTTCATTGTTAATATCTTTAATAGCAAAAAATGAAAAGCCACTGTTATAGATGAATTGCATCCATTAAAAAGATGTGTTGTACTGTCTAGTGTGGCTCAGTTGGTTCAAGTATCGTCCTATG